>DF239753.1:19493-125540 GCA_000507305.1 Breviolum minutum Mf 1.05b.01
ATGATGTAGATGATAGATAGAGGAGAGGAGGAGGAGGTAGGGATGAGGATGAGGATTGAGGATGAGGATGAGGTATGAGATGATGATGATGATGATGATGATGATGATGATGATGATGATGATGATGATGATGATGATGATGATGATGTACGTATTCCAATTAGATTCATTTACCTTCATTCACATCCATTTTGCCATAAAGAAGATCAACCATTCATGTAGGTAAATATGCCAGGCAAAAATGGATCCGTCATGGGATGGTGTTTCTCCACTTGGGAGCCCAACATCTTGAGGCCTGCGAGCGAATGTGCCCAAGCAAGCTGAATGAGATGCCTTCCGTGTCAACAGATCTTACCCTTTGCAAGCACTGGAATCTTTTTGTTGGCAACAAAAATGCCCCCAGGTGGCTGGAGAATTTTTTTGGCCAAAAACTATATAACATGTATACCAAAAACTGAAAAAAGTAGTGGGACTGGAAGACTTCTTGTGCCTTTTCTTTTTGAAATTCGGAACCCTTTTTTACAGGGAACATTTGTTCGTCTTCTGGGGTGTATCCAATCCTGGTTGGTTGTAATCCATGCCGGTTGGGAGTGATTTTTTGCCATCTACTTGGTGTAAAAAGGTGCCCCCCCAAACAGAACACAAGTAATCCCACTCACAGGACGGCTGGGATGATGAATTTCCTATTCCATAGGGTTGCCTTCAGAATAGTCGTTTTTCATTTTGTTTGTATGAGGATAGGTTCCTATTTGTTTCTTTTCAGATTTCCACTTCCTTTGCCTTAAGAAGACATGTGATATGGACATGAGACATGCCCATCCCTTAGGGCCCTTAGAACATAATATGCAGTGTTGTTCTATATATGATAGAATCATATTATACCCATATACAGGAAGTCCAAAGACGAAACTTAGCCCATTGGTAGGATCGGGAATCTTTTACATGGATCCTGGACCATCCAATCAAGACCATTCTTTGTTTGGTCTACTGGACTTCCAGTTGTATCATGCTGAGGTAGATATCACATTTTTTCTTTCCACTCTTCCCATCATATCCACTAACCCATGCTGGACCGTGGAACGGTCCCCTAAACGAGGGCGTTTCCTTCATTCGAAGGGTTGAATTTCCATTGCTTTTTTTTACTCACGGAGCTTTAAATGCCGAACTTTGGAAAATTTTTGAAGGCAAGAAATGATTGAGTAGGAAACCGGATGTTGTAAACATTTTGAAAATTTCCCCACCCATCATCATCAGAAATGATGTTTCCAACGAAAAAAATCAGGAACGGTTTGGCAGGTTGTTGCAACCTGGATATGGAAAAAGCACAAGAACAAGCGTATCAGCACTGGAAGAAACGCTTGGGATGGATCATTGTAGGTCTTCGATCCTGGGCGAGAAGAACAGGTCCCCAAAAAAGGGGGTGGTTACTGGTTACCTTGGGGTGGGTGGCTGGGGTAGGGGGGCCACTGGACAGTGGATTATGTATATACTGTTTCTAGGTGGTGGTTTCAAATATTTTGTATTTTCACCCCTACCTGGAGAAATGATCCAATTTGACTAATATTTTTCAGATGGGTTGAAACCACCTAGGTTTTTTTCTAATGTTTTTTTGCTTCCCAGTTTGTTTGCTTACAAAACCATTTGGAAAAGTTTTTTCCCGAGGCATAAAATCCTATTTTCAGAATGGTTTTTTCCAGGGTTTTTCTTGGAAAATTCCAAGCGTAAATGTCCAGCATGTTTCTGTTCCAAATCTGTTTCCTTCGCTGAGGTTCCGTTAAAAACTGCTTCCTGATGCTGTAAGTCTTAAAGGTACACCCATTACCCCAAAGGATTTCCAATCCAAATATATCCAAAAACCATAGGTGCTGGTTTCCTTTTTATATTTATCCTTGCAACATTATGATCCAACTTGACTTCAGCATCATTTTGTCAAAATGGGTTGGGTTGAAAAAACACATTAATTCCAAACATCTTTTGTTTGTCACCTTTTCTCACGCAGAAACCCCGGAGAACTTGGCGATTTTTTGCCTTTAAGGAGAATATGCAGCAGGAATGGCCATGCGTCGGCTTACGGAGATCTTTGACTATGCAGGTCGGAAACTCTCATGAAATCTCCGTGAAATCTGATGTTCAAGATCTGTTGGAGTTTCACATGCCGGGTTGGGGAGATGATATAATTTGATTTTTGCATATTTTTTGTGTTGCTTGATGCCATACCTCCTAGCTTCAGAACACTGTTTCCTTCAAAACAAAACTTGTTTGGGGGTGAAGATGACCATGAGTACCTATACCATCCTATACCGATACCATCCGATGCCTACATTGATCATAGAAGCTTGCTCGCAGGTAAATGTGAGTTCCATGTGCTGTGGGACTGGTTTACTAAAACTCCTCAAGGTCTTCTATTCTGTATATTATGTCTATTATACAACTTGTCATGAAAAAACTGAAAGAATAGCTTCTGATAATGTCGTACAACCCGTTTAGTTTATGAAGTTCATGGACAGCATCCCTTCAACACAAGTGCTTGTTGGAGGCACTACGTTTCACCACAAAAGCACGGCACGTCACATGGGATCAAAATCTGTGTGCACAGTGCTGGTACTGTTGATGGAAGAAATCCTGCACCAGCTGGGATGCACAAAACCCTGTTTGATAATAATGGTATAAACTACAAATCAATTGGTGCAGGATTTCCTGAACTTGAAAATGGATTTGTGGTAGACAACCCTCGCTAAGTATAAACAAGCATCAGTAATACCATACTCGTAATAGTAATCGTAGTTTCTACCACTCAACTCACTTTGGCCTTTATAAAGGGTTATATATAAATAAATTTCTTAAACTTCAACATCAACCAAGCCATTGGATGGCACTTTTGGCAATTATGATGCGGTTATGTGGTTTCGCTCTTAGCAAAACCCTTTACTCCTCATGTGATCTTTTTCTATTGGCCGCAGATGATGAGATGAAGCAGCTCTTTGCCTCTAGACTCCAAGTTGGTTGTTGGTGGTTCAACGGTGAAATGGTGCGAAGTTCCTTAGGGTTTTTGAGGGAATGATTTTGATGTGGTAAATCGGATCACAGGTGATGGGTTTTTGAGACACTGATATGAAATTTGCCAGTGATTTTTGATTATATTATGGGGGCTGCCACAACGCTGTAAAAGTGGGTAGATAGTCTATTCAAGTTTTGATGAAGGCATCCCTATTAACTTTCACCCTCCATTTGTTTAGGCAGGACCCCAACTTGTTGTTAACACAGAGAACGTTACTTTTTTGTTGGAGCTACTTCCAGGTTTCCACCACCTTTTTGTCGTCAACACATTGGTCACCCAGCCATCACAAGGTGTGCGTTTTGGCTCAACCGTTGAGAAAGGCACAAGGAACATGTGCTTATTATGGCTAATCAACCACCCCCCAGGACTCTTTGTGATACGTGGGTGAATTGCTTCGTGGTAGGACTGGCGATGAATAATCCCATGATCTTGTATGGAGAACTAGTAGTTAGTTGTGTTGGTTATTTATTCTTTCATAATGGATGTCCAATTAGTTCCTCAACACTTGGCTAAATAAGATTACTTTCAGTTTAAAGTTTTATTCATGCACGAAGGATGGATTTTTTTCATAATTAGTCACTTATAGCCCCTTCAGGACCCCATCTGATTTATTTAACCAAAATCTGGTGTAGGTGTTGAATCAAGTTGAATACATCACTGCGTGGTGGTTGCAATTTTCACCATTTTTTGAGTAATATTTTAGAGATGGGTTGGTTATGGTTGGTTCAGCCACCAACTATGGATCATTTTTGAACACATGAAAATTCGCTGAGGATCAAGCTTTTGAAGCTTTGGTGGCTAGTACTCAAGAGTTTGCTCCTTGTTTGGATGCCTTGGTCCACTACGTGGCTGGAATGATGCTGGGATGCATGGAGTTACGTTGTGAAAAGCCCAAGAAATGCGGTTCATTACGGTTGTCTTTGATGCGTTTGATTGGTTTGCCCAAGAAAAGCACGTAGCTGACTGAAGTCCATTGTTCAAACAAATTCAGCCGTTGGTTTGGATTGTTCGGATGAGCAGTTGCAACTATTTTTTCAGATTACACACTGAAATTAAACCGTATCTATATAGCATGTTTTGTGTTTTGATTAACCCCCCCCCCACGATGAATGCACTGCGGATTGCCATCCATCATACCATACCATCCATAAGTATGTTCGCACCATTTCTATCATTCGTATCAAATGGATAAATGGTGAATGTTTCAAGGCATATGTGTGATATATATATATATACATTTATATTTACACATGCATATGAACCTACTCGTATATACATGGAAGATTTGGGTTTGATCACTTTTGATCACTCAGGATTTGCTTCATGTGTGAGCCGCAGTGGGTACCCAAGCTGCTATCATGCTGGTTTACTTAGGGCCTTGACCCCACGAGGGAGCACAGATTTCTTGCAACCACCTGTTTGGTTCATGAAACTTTACCTACATGGAACTAGGAAGATCCTGTGGAATAAGATGGAATAAGCCAATAAGCCTATTATAGTTGAACCTAAGCAACATATTCAATGCACACTACCTCCCGGTTTTTTTGTTCATGGTGCATTGTGCATTTTTAATTGCCCATCGTAAAGCTGTCGGCCTGGTTCCTGATAAAATGCCAAGATCCAAAATGCTACTATTTGCGAAAACGGCCAGGTTTTTTCAGGCCTTTTGTTGGGGGTGCAAGTGAAGCCTATTTTTTGGTAGTTAAAAAAGAAGCTCCATATTGACTCAAAAGTAAACCATCAACTACCCTCCAGGGAACTAACCTAACCCACCGAAAGGGAAGTTCGGAAGATCATCGACTCAAAAATGGCCTCGGATGGGATATGTTATATTAATTCCCTTGGAGGGTAGTTGATTGTTTACTTTTCACCCCTGTTTGGGGAAAGATGCACCCATTTTGACTACTATTTTTGAAATGGGTTGGTTCAACCACCAACTAGACGTGTTTTGTTGAGGAAAAAATGGTGTTTTCGGGTCACCTTCAATAGCTGATTGGAATCGGTGAATCCGGATTCCATCACTGAAGGGGGGACTGGAGGGATCAATGCGACTGGTATGATTTCTATACCTAGAAAACATAGGAAAGTACCATTTTTTTAGGAACCTGGATTGCTGGTTTTAGGGGTTTAAAGTTGATGGAGATTAACAGCAATTTGTTTTCCAGGTACCTACATTTACATAGTTGTTTTGCTTTGTTTTTGTTCATGGTAAATGTATAGGCTTAGATATGCGATTCCCATGGATCCTGTGAATTATCCAGCTAGAATCGTCTGCTTGGAAGTTAGAAGTGTAATTGAGTCGAACATTTGTTTCGATTGGTTCAACTCTTGTTTCCAGGTTGCCGAAAACACATCATAAACATATTGAACCAGAGCTTCGTCATTGTTTGACCCTGGCTCTATGGGGCCTGAGCCTTTAAGGACATGTATCTCGCTACCTCTAAACTGGCGGAGAAGGAGCAGACTCTCTATTCAGAAGGCAGGAACTCAATTTATTTCACTGTGGTCCCAAAAATACTCCAAGACCTAAAGCAAATTACACTGGAGCATAACCTTTCTATCACGTAGAAAAAACACTTCAAAAGGAAAGGTTGTTGCAACAATGAGTGGTAATGCATACACGACAAAAAGGGCAAAAACTAAATGTCCAGGCAACTGTGGTGAACTGTGCGATTTCCGGCCTACCTGTAATTGTATCTAGATTAACTTTTGAATACGCTTCCCTAAGGATCCAATCACCTTGTCAGATGATGATTGGGGTGTATATATAATCACCTCCAAAACGAAGGTATTTGGTTCCATTACCATTCTCAGAAGCCCTAGCGCTTTATTATCATCTTGAGTTGGATAAGTTCACCGACATCAGGTAGCTCGAGGTAGCCTATAATTACTTTGAAAGGTTCCAATGGAAGCCTCCCAATTTGGCAGCAAGGAGTTTGAGTTGACATCAATTTACACTTCGTAAAAGGTGCCGTAACTTAGTTGGAAACAATACACAATTACAAATGTGTGAGGTTTTACGGAGGTGTTTTACAACATGTTGACAGAAAAAGCATTGACCAATACACATCTTGCCAAGTGTAGATGCAACTAATCATCAAAAACAAATCCTAGAACAACTAGCAGCATTCATAGCCCTTCCTTGATACGATTATACTGCTTGTTTAGTCAGGACTTAGGATGTACCTACAAACATGCCTGCATATGTATAGAATTGCCTAGGTACAACATGTATTTAGACAATTATGTAAAGAAAGTATTGGTGTTGATATTTGCAACAAATGAAAAGTAATTGATGAAGGAGTCGCTTGCTTTTCCCATCTCAGAGATAAAAGTTGGGTACCCTTGGGAGAGTACCCAGGTATATACGAACATATACCACCTATATATGGGAACTGCTAGGGTACCCTCCCAAATTTTCCCTTTGACTATCCTAGCTCAGGTGTATCCTTTCGGTCCATTGCTATCAGCAGTTCCACCTGTACGGAACTCTGGGCTGGTTGTGCTGCTTTTTCACAAAAAGCACAAATAGCGTGGGACATTTGGCGCAAAACATCACATACCCCGAGTCTTCCAGTCATACCTCCTGAGGTTTGGTGTTTGGATGAGGTATGTTTTTGGGATCCAGTCATACATCTTCACAATTGATGTTTGGAACCCGGGTTTAGTTCATGTGGAAATGTATTTATGTTGAGGTTTTGACTAGAAACTCTTTGTTTCTTTGACTCTTGTGGTGGTGAAGGTTCTAGTTAGGAACTTGGTGAATCCAAAGGGTGATAATGAAACGTCGTTTTTTGGGGCTTTTCTACCACCCAAGAAACACCCCAAACCTTGAGCACTACGCCTTATGCCAAACATGAATTGATGAATGCACTCTAACACAAGTACAGCAACTCCTTTTGAAACGTTGCTATATATGACATCTTAGGGGCGGTTTTTGCTGTGATTGTCAAGCTTTTGACCCACCAAACGTCCAAATCCCATTGAATCAACAAGGTTGCCAACTGAAGCTTGCCAGAAGCGGGAGTAACCAGGAAGAGGTAACCAGATGATGGTAATTTGACAATTCGCTACTTCAGTAAGATAGGATTGCTGTCACATTTTGGTTTGGATTCCCTTACTCTGACAGCCCAGCACTTCGTTCTAAACCATACCCACGGGTTTCTCATGGTGTTTCCATGACCTGAGAAAATGTGTTGGCAAGTACTGTAATATATAGTGCTGACAGTACTCCTTGTAGGTTCCAAAACTCACCATGTCATCATGTCTTATGCGATCTTCCTTGAAATGTTTTCCTTCTATGCATTTGCTGTGTAGATCCAGACTATCTTGAAAGAGCTTGAATTTGTTGGACAAAAGCTTTGATGGTTTAGGGATAAGTAGTGTTGGGTCAATGAATGTAAGATACCAAGTGGTTTTCACGATATCAACATATGAGACTTGTATATATATATATAAAACTGGTTTAAGGTCCAGGATATTCCTCATTATTAAAATTATTCGGTATATACGGTGGGTTTCTGCAGCAGCTAATCCCACCAGGATTTTTTTTGCATGTTTAGTAGGGGATGCCGGGATTCCTATAAACCTTCATTTGCAACTTCTACTGGGAGGGGGCCACACCCAATATACACTCCGGTAAACTAACATAGCAATGGAAAATGGACCCTTTGAACATGTATGTCCTATTGAAGATGGGGATTTTCCATTGCTATGTTAGTTTACTAGAGGGTATACCCCCTATTCTTTTTACCTGCTGCATTTTGTCTCAGGAAAAGATTCTTCAATGCCCATTGGCCAAGCAAGTGGAAGAACCCTTGCCAGACCTGAGCCCCTTCTTACAGAAGTCCACGCTTTGTGAATGGACTCGGACTCTGAGCAAATCAATGATTCTATGGGATCAGTGTGACTGGGATATTTACATGAATAGTTGATTCTTTGTATTATAATTAGAATATTAACGATACATTCATCCTATTGGGGGTAAACGGGTGAAATATTATTTACAGATTCAGTAACACTCGGGTGACACCAACACACATGTATTTTTTTGTGATACTTTCTAGGGTTCGGGTGATGGTAAGACCTGGCAAGCAACAATAAAAGAAGTCTTGACATCCCGTCACTGTAGCATCCAATCATTTTTTAAGCCCATCGCAAATGCAGAAAACGGTTTGGTGTAGCTTAATGGTTGTGTTTCGTTGCATGATTCCATGATCATTGTTGGCTTGTTGGTGAACCTTGGATTGTTTCCGGCAATTTTGTTTCTGCAATGCTTATCAGCAAATTTACGAAGATATAAGATGTTGTTTCAAAAGCCAGGTAGGTGGCGTACTAACGTTATGTGTCTTGAGAAACTGTTGAGCACATGTGGTACCTGTGTTACTTCCCTTTTTTGTGATCCAAGGTCTAGGGGCCTTTTGAAAAACATATACGAATACATTTCGTGTGATGGAAAATTACATGCCGATAAATTGTTTACACTAGATTTCACATATGTATATATATATATATGTATAATATATCTATATACTATATATGAGTATCGGACTAAATTAGGTATGACCAAAGTAGTATTGAGAGGGTCCTGGGGTTGGCATCACTGCAAAACCGATAGGGGCCCACCCTAAAACGATGCCCTAGGAAGGTTTGCCCAAGGTGCCGACACTGCAACCCCCGAGAGGGGCTCACCCTACTTAAGGATGTCCCTTCGCCATGTACCAAGTTTTGTCCGCAACTCATATATATATATATATATTTTATATACATATAAAAATTCATTACGCTACATGGCCGCGTTACCATGCATGTACAAGTACACATGTGTGTGCATAGTGGTTAGTTTAGAACTATGTCTATATCATTTGTATCACCCTTTAAGACTTTAAGAAAAGAAAATAATATGCAAATATTTTGAACATATCTATCTACAAATATGCAGAGAGAAAGAGAGAGAGGGGTGTCACCCAGTTTTCCACCCTTAGGAAGGCAACTGGAAACCTTGGGTGTTTGAGAGATTGCCACAAATCCATACCAATCCAACACTAAGGACCAACATTGCCCTGCATCCATTAGCATCTGCTCCACGTACCAGCCCTGAACTTCCACATCTTCCTTGGGATGCTGGCAAGGAGAACCGGCGGACGTTGAAGACGTTGGGTATCCGCCTTTGTGTTTCAACTGAGTGGGTTTTAGGACTCCAAAAAGATATGGCTCCAGGTCGAAACCGTTCTTTTGGGAATGATATCCCCAACGGTGGAAATGGGAAGCCGACGTGGGAGGGGTCCCACTGTTGGGAGTCCCTTGCATAATTCCTAGATCTAGGGAATTTTGATTTCATGTATCGCCAGTTGCTTCGCATGGTTTCACGTGGAAACTTGCACGTGACTGCCACACCAGGGCCCATTGGCATTATCCACCACCACGAGCACTACGATCTCCACAAGCACTGCGACCACCACGACCACCACGACCACCACGACCACCACAACTACAACCTCCACAACCTCCACGAGCACAACTACAACAACCACGACTACAACCCAACTTTCTCGTCAGTTGGCTCAGGCATGTCAATTCTGATTCTTTTTGAGTCTGACCCATATGACCCCCTTCATCCAGGATCTTGGGGATGGTGCATGTGGCATTTACCCATGATTTACAATGGATTCTCCAAATGTCAACTTTCATTAACTATCTAACTATGGTTTGAAACAAACACGAATTGAAAAAGATGCTGCTGATCGGAATGTACCTCTAATATGCTCTAGACATCTATTACATGCTGTATCTATGTTTCTGTAAATTTCACTGAAATTTGATAAATATGGACCTCACCAAATCCTCCAAAGTGCAGACTCAAATTCTTGCTCAAACGCGCACAGTCGTTGCTTGTCAGTGTTGAATGTGTGTGTTTGTGTGTATGCATGCTTTTGATAGAAGATATATAGATGGTCGCCTAATGCATAGCAAAGTAAAGCCACGCTGGAAGACATCAGAACAGTCCGAAAATTAGGACATTTTTAGGTCTATTAGCTGGCTTTCCAGCGATGAACAAGTGGTGAATTTCTATGGATTTCTGCAGGCTGCCTCCTACGTGTCTACTAGGGATGATGGATTATTAGTATTCCTGCTTTGTGTTTCTATCTCCATGAAACCTAGGGTAATTTATAACAACCAGACCACCCAGAAATCCCCAAAACTCGCCCGACTAGCCCCAACAAATTGCAGAGTAAGAATGACCTAATATAGATTGTGCTTCTTGTCAAACTGGGCATGGCCAATAAGAACCCAGTGAATTGAAACAGTCAAATGGTGAATTTCAAAGTGAAATTATCCAGATGAAGCTTAGATTTCTGGATTTAACCGTTTTTTCTTCATGCATAATCTCCATGGATCGTTGGTGATTTCAATCCAGGCGGATCATGTTGAGATTCGCGGCTTGGCGTCCAACAATCACGAGATGGGAGGTGAGGAGGGCCATTTCGTTGGGTTTTTTTGGCTGCAGAAAATTGTATTACCCTCCCCCATAGGATCCATGTATGGTATATTTGCCTACATTTGGTTGATTTTTATGGTAAATGTAGGTGAATATGCCATACATGGATCCTATGGGTCCAGTAAACTAACATGGCAATGGAAATGCACCTTTTCAATAGGAAATACATCTTCAAATGGTGGATTTTCCATTGCTATGTTAGTTTACCGGAGGGTAGTGATGAACGATATTTCTCTCAAAAATGATGGACTCACGGACTCAAAAACGCACCCAAAAAACGACTGGAACCGCGTTTTTGTGGGCGATTTGTACAGATGGTTTTCCTTTTCCAAGGGGCCTTTTCGAGGTTCTGGCCGTTAGTTTTCTGGGGTGTAGTCTTCTCTACAAGGTGGGCCCCTATCAGTTTGCAAGTAACGGTTATAACTCCACTTATTTAGGGTTTGCAAGGTGTCACGCGAAAACTATACCCATGTAAATGGCCATTTTTTTAGGGGTGAAATAGCCTTAGTTACCCATGTATAAGGCCCACTTTATAGGGACCCCATGTCCCTCCATTTATTGTAACGATCGGTTTTTGGACCTGGGCAGGTTGGGGCCGATGGTCTTTGATGATTGCCTTGCATCATCCGAACCAGGTGAGAATTTGGACCGTGGAGACATAGATGATGGAGTTGGAATGGGATGATGGTGTTCGCATGTCATGTCATGTCATGTGTGTGTGTGTGTCAATATATGTCTCAGTACATATGAGTTTGATCCCTGCATTTTTATTTGAGCAAGCGCGCTTTGGAAATCACCTCGGAGTTTTAAAGATGACCTTGGATTTGTGGTGTCAATCTTCAGGTTCAGGAGTGCATATCTCAAAGGAGCGGCACTGTTTTTGGGTTCGGATGTTAACATGAAAACAAAACAATCCGAATCAAGGTGCGCTCCTGTAAACTAATATCGCCATGGATTTTTTTATCATTTTGATCTGTTCAAATTAGCTCGCGACCTCACACGAGTTTTCACCTGAAAAGGTAGCCTTTTGGAGAGACATGCGCTTATTTCATTAAAAGCCAGGTTGGTGAAATTATAATTTGGCCAGATGTTGATGGTATTTACTGGTACTGTTGATGGCTGAAATCCTGCACCACCTGAGATGTATAAACCCTGTGAGTAATAGGAAAGACTATTTACCAACTGGTGCAGGATTTCTCCCATCAACAGTAGTAATGGGATTTTCCATGCCTATTTTTACCAGCGGACGGATCCAATGAATCAGGTCTTAGCCGGCAGTGTGCCACATCAACTGAGTCTCTTGGGCTAAATTCTGCAGCACCGTAAAACCATGGAAATCATATGCAAGATAGGCCCCTATCAGTTTGAAATGGGTCAATATGGGTCAATAACTATAACCTCTATAAATGGCCTTATAACTGGGGACCTGGGACCTGAGATTATAATTCCATACTGATATAGATCATAACTCCACTTATAACTGGGTAGCAATCAACGGGTAAAGAGGATTGTGATTCCATAGTCGAATGACGAGTTCAGATGCAGTGGTAGACTTATAGTCATTAGTCAAGTGAGTTTCCATCTCGAATAAAACTTGGTTAGATCTGGGTTTAATCTTTATCATCATTTCACATTCATGCTTGTCTCTATTCGAAGTTTTCTCCCTTGAACTATGATTCCTTCTGCCTTTATTTTGTCAAACAACGCAAACGTCGGTTCATGATGTCGGATTCTCTTAAACAAACAAGTCGCACTGTTCAAAAGAAATCGGATGTTGTTGGGATGGTAAAGCTTTGATTTTCACATTGGTTGAATTCCTGTAATTTCCTGAACTAATGATGGGAATCATCTGCAAATAATATGGTTTTGTTTTCCAATTAATGAAGTAGATGATGTACCCTCCTTTATACCAGCTTTGTTTGTTCCCTATAGACTGCCATGCTTCCGAAGTTATTTCATGGCCATTTACAGCATCCTCTTGGCCCACACCCGGAGGGAAAGCTGATTTTCATAGCCCGGGGAGCCGGGATGCTGTCTGGGCCAACCAACCCCTGGAGCATACCTCAACTCGCAAAAGTAAAGCTTTGAATGTCACAAATGATCAAGTAACCCCCCCGATGTTTAACAGCAAAAGCCCCTGAAAAGTTACCGAAACCCAATAGGAAGCCGGATCGTCTTCCTTTCCCACCATTTTTCAGGGGCGAGATGTTAAACTTCCGGGGTGTATGATTCAGAGGTTCTTATGGCACAATGCCCCAAAAAAAGTCCTACAGTCCTACAGTCAAAGATTCAAAATTTGACACTGTGATGGTTGGAAGATGGTCAGGCATGAACAGGTCTGTGTAGACTCTACCGTAGACTCATTTCACAACGTCTATTTTCATATTTGTCAATTTCGACAAAAATCTAACCCATAGGATCCATGTATGGCATATTCACCTACATTTACCGTAAAAATCAACCAAATGTAGGTAATATACCATACATGGATCCTATGGGTAGTTGACTTGGGATGTTTTGTTCCCCCCTCTTTTTTATCCTTTTTTGCTGTGTCAGATCCCCCCGTTTTTTTGTTGCGAACATTTTTTCGACAAACTCAGGTTCTGAATTGCAGGAACTCAACCTTGTGGGTGGAGATGAACTAGGTCACAATGGGAGCCAAGGGTAGTTGGAAGATGGTCTATTGTTTTCAGGGCGCAATCTCAAAAAGACACGGTGCAACTTCTGAATCGCGAAAAGAACAGGGGCACATGATAATGCAACAACATGCATGTATTTTTACTGCTGTGGGAGATTTGTTTATGTTTTTATATCGTTAACTATTAGTTTATGCAAATGACATATACCCCGCAGGGAACTAACATATCCAACCATCTTCAAAATGGACTTGTCAGGGGATCTGTTGGTTTCCAGGAGAGTAATTAATAGACATTTTGTCTCTCAATACTCAAACATACCAGGAAGTGTTACACATAGCATCATGTTCAAGTGAACTGCACCTCGACACCTCCAAGACGAGGATGTGTCTTTCTATTTGATAGGGTCAAACAGTCAAATTGTTTCAACAACCTCACTTAAAACTGCAAAACTTTCTCCTGGAATTATCTATAAAACTTGCAAATTCAGTCTTAAAATGGCTCCAATTATTTGAACAAAAGTTCTCAAATCTTGGAGACATCAAAGACACGTTCTCCACTGAACGTCAATAGCCCCCCAAGCTATGTTAAGAGTTGGTTTCTTGAAACCGTTTGGCTTGCCATGAGTTTTGTGCGATGAGGGTCCATGTTTGGTGTCCCCATGGTTTTGCTGTCTTGGTTCTACCCAGCTAGGGAGGCTAGAAAAAGCACCTGTCAGCTAGTTGTAATCTCTAGGTTGTGATTTCAACCTCTATCTCAGGACCAGATTTCCAGGTTGAATTGAAATATTTTTCAACTCAGGTGGACTCAAAAACAGCTACCGAAAAATCAATGCTTTACTTTTGTTTGGTGACAAATCTAGAACACCTGGGGTGTTCTATTACCAGGCATGTTTTGAAACGACCAGGTGAGGTTTCACATGTGGCTGTCCAAGACTCTCCTGCAGCCAATGCCACTTCTCACCTCTTCATTGCAGCACGGCTTGGGGAGGAGACGTGGCTCTTCTGAATGACATGGGCCCGGGCAAATATGCAGAAGATTCACAGTTATAGAACTTCTGTTTTTGGTGTTCAGTATGTTTTAATTTCATGTTTGTTATGTTGTGTAAATACTGTAAATATGCTAGCTGTTAATTTTGAATTTACTAAATTCAGGACGTGGAGGCTAATGCGATGCAAGGGGTATTTCATGTTCACCAAAACTCCCTGAGGTCGGAAAGCATCACGAGGTACAAGTACATCTTGCAAGAAGGTCGTGTTGACAGCTGGCCAAGGATTTTGTAAGACATGTCATGTACCATCCCATAGCCTCCATGGGACTGGTGTATATTTGCCTACATTTACGAAAAAAAAACATCAACCATTCATGTAGGTAAATGTACAATCGTCCCATGCTCATGGATGGTATGGGCATGTGTATCCCTTGAGTTTGTCGATTTGGTGGACCTAAAAGTGTGGTTCGATGGGAATCGAAAATAACGCCAAATAGAAGGGGTTATTAACCATCAGGAAGTCCCTTGATGATCACCTTAATAAGGCGTATTTTCCTACAGGGTTGGGGAATTAATGGAGGGGTGCTCGGCATGATGCCCATGATGTATAGAATATTTTCAGAATGCATACACCCTGGAAATTTAACATGGCCCCTAAAAATAGGCAATTCCAAAAGGAAACTCATCTTCCAACCTTTATTTTTCAGGGGCTATGTTAAATTTCGGGGTTATATGTTGTATAAAGATGTATAAAGTGTTCTTGAACATATTTACTTTACTCAAATGCCATGGATAGTTGGGCGCAGCATTCTGGATTTGGTGGGTTGGATAATGTCTACAGTCTACATCTAGAACTATAAGGCATTGTCAATACACTTCCTTTGAAGCCATTTGCACTATGTAACTGGAGTCATTGTAACATTGTACCTTCGTAATCTTAAGCTTTGTATAAGAAAAAACTATAAGACTAAAACCCTACACTTTGGGGAGTGTTTCGGATGTGCAGGCAAAGTTCTTTTGTCCTCAGCAATGGCGGTGTGGCCAGCGGAAGGAGCAAAGAGGACACAACTTTTGGGAATGCAAGATAAGTTGGGTTTTAAACATGGTTGACATTGGCCTTGAACGGATTTTCCATGAGTTTGACGACTTTTGATGATTTTCTTATAAATTAGTTTCATGTTCTGTTCCGAAATTTGATGATCACCAAAGTTTGCTTACCCTGTAGCTGAACAAAAGATTTCTCAGGTGCCTCAGATTGACCATGAATGTGAGCGCTGAAAGGTTTTGATACTGAAATGATGAAGTATACCCCTCTAGGAAACGAACGTATTCCCATAGCAAGGCACTTTCGAGTTGAGGATTTTCCGAACTTCCTTCTCGGTGGGATATGTACTCGTTTCCTGGGAGGGTATTCCAAATGTTTCAAGATGTGAACATAACTATAGAGCCCCCGAAACTTAACATACCCCCCTTAATTTTAACAGTTCACCCCTGAAAAGTTACGGAAAACACAATTAGGAAGCCGGCTTGTCTTCCACCCACCCACCATTTTTCAGTGGCAAAGTGTTAAACTTCGGGGTGTACTGGTAGAACCTGACAGATGGAAGAAATCCTGTACCAGTTGAGGATTTCTTCGTAGAACCAGAAAAATCATAACCTTTCCAAGTTCGGAATCTCTGGCTTCGAAGGGAGCCCCTATTTTCAGGTGAACCATGTCCTTGATCTTCACCATCAAAAACGATTATTTGCAGAGAATAGTTCCAGTGGGTGCGGTATTATTGACCCCGTGCTATTGAACGGATCCCATGGTAGAGGATATATGATATATGTCTGTGTAACTATATTTAAGATATATATATATATATGATATGTATACTTATATTCATATTTCATCAAGTTTTCATCATTTTTTGTTACATAATGCATCTGCCAACCACAAAACCGGTATCCTTTCCTCAAAAGGCATTTTGTGTTGCTCAAGTTGTTTCGGTCCGCAATATTTTCCTCGGATCCCGAATCCTATTCTTGACAACCAAACATGGGCTGCAAAAGTAGCAAGGCGACCCAAGTGGAGACTCCAACAAGGCCGGACTCTGACTCTAAAGCAGAGGTCCAGACATCGACAGAAACCACACCTGGCGAGAAGGAGGCCGGCGAAGTCGTTGTACCAGGGGAGCATGAAGAGTCCATGCCCCCACTTCCACAGATGGATGATGCAGCGGCGCCAGGAACTTGCACCTTTTGCTGTGCCTAGCAAAGCGCATTTTGGGTGAAGATACCACGCCCAAAAATTGCCAATGATTTTGCCACCCACCTTTTTGCACTACGAATGCTAAGAAGCCCGTTCTGCAATGCCAGCATAGCTGGCCAACAGCAGAGATGGCTGTTTTGCTTTCCGATGTAGATCTACTAGATACGGTCTGTATCTCTTCAACAATCCTAGGGGATTGTGAGCGGAGCTTGTGCATGGGCCTTTGGCAATGGCACTTGCCTCCTAATCCGCATTCAATGCGTTCGAGAAAGAAAAAGGTACCTGGAAATCAAGTTGCTGCTATGTATTGCCCATCAACTGGAAACCCCTAAAACCATCTAAAACCAGCAATCCAGTTGCCTAAAAAAATGGGGTACTTTCTTACGTTTTCCAGGTGGCAAAAAAACTGCGGGTTTGGCGTGTTTGTCATTTCTCTTCACCTCTCAGGTGGTTTTGTTGCTTTTGGCTTTCTTGCCATGTGGACAAGACAAGACGACCTTTTTAAGCACAAGTGGAGAGGGGAGAGTTTTGAAGTCTAATTCAGTATGTTTTTTTAAGTTTAGATTGAATTTGAGTTGGTAAATGATACAGTTTGAGGGTAGTATTGTGATGCTTTCCATGCTCCACACATGAGGCCCTGACATGGGGGTGTTTTGAAATGAGAAAGATGTCAGTTCCATTGCTAGCTGTTTTTCCAATAGCTGGTAGCTGGGATTTGGAGCGATTTGGAAGCGCGACTATCCACCAAATCCCTTATTAATGACAGCAGCAAAAAGATATGGGTGTTTCCTTAAATGGTGGTACCCCCAAAACACCCCAAAATGATCATTTTTTTAGTAGGAAACCCCCATGGTTGTTGGGTACCAGCATTTTAGGAAACCCCCAGATTATCTAAGATGATATAAGTGGTTTCCGACAAATTAGAGCAATCTCCCACAGATCATTCACCAAAAAAAGTCTCTACAATTACTGTAGCTAGAGGGCGATCTGCCCGGCACTACCCAAGCAGCATGCAGACAAAAAAAGGATAAAAAGTCTGTAATAGGCAGTTTGGTAGCATCGAATCCTCTTTCATCACCTTTCTTTTCAGACCAGGTAATTTTTTTTGTTGGGTTCCCAAGGACACTTTATAAGGACTTAGTGATTGGTGAGCCCTCATGAACGTCACGAAAAAAAAACAACAGAACACGCAAAAAGTCGTTTTTCCACATTTTTGTTGACCCATGAGGAGGGTGGCAAGGTTGGCAATACACGAAGATGGTGATCTTTTGGTCGCAGATGATGAGGGTCACATTTCCAAGTTGAAAAAAGATGCCATGGACACTGGTACCAGGCCCTTGGGCCCTTGGGCTCTGGGCCTAACGGGGCCGGGATGTGAGCTGGAGCTGTATCTATATACAAGATCTAGCTGGTGGTTTCAAGTATGTTTTTTAATTTGTTACCCCTTAATTGGGGAAAAATGATCCCAAATTTGACTCTAAATATTCTTCAGATGGGTTGAAACTTGACAAACCACCAAACCAGAGATGCAATGAGTGAGTATAGTCAACTTGGGGGTGATTTGCTTTTGATTTTTTTCGTTTCACTCAAAGATGGCCTGTGATTTTTTGTTTTTTGGGGGAAGCATCCGATGGTTGATGAAACCAGGGGGATTCTTGAAATACAGTACCTGAGATGTGTTGAAGAATGGCTTGAGTGATTAGTCAGTTCCCTATAATATGTTCCTTGGTGATTTTTGAAGTACCCAGAATATTTAGATAGCTGCATTTGAAAGAAACTTGAGGTCAACTGTAGGCAAATCCTGAGAAATAATACTGTACATTGGATGAACACGGTGCTGAAAAGTAGATCTTGGCAAAAGACAGTGGACGGCGTATGGTGTATCATTTCTTACTACCCAAATGTAGATCAGTTACAAGGTGGGCCCCTACTAGTTCCAAATGGAGTTATAACCCCTGTAGATGGCCTTGTAATATGCATAACTGTTGTTATTTCATCCCTTTTAAGTAGAGTTGGTTTCCCTTACACATCTTCAACGTCGATTTCCGGAATGTTCCACGCGTTGAACCTTGGAGAACCATGAGTCTCACATGGGTTAACTGAAGCCAAAGAAGACACCGACACAGAGAGCCTATATGATCCATGCATGGTATAATTTACTGGCATGAACTGGTTGATTTTTGGCTGGTAAATGTAGGCAAATATACCATGGGGCCATACATTGGCGGTTTGGGGTGTGAAAGTAATTCCCCTACAAGAATCCAGTAAACATGGTCAGTGTAAGCTGACTGCTGGGGTGCAATGAAATCTAAACATGGTGGAACCTAAGTTTAGTAGATCGTTGGATTGTTGAGCTTATGTTTATACATGAGTATTTTTATTCCAATGTTAAGTTACATTCAATTCAACATGCATTTATTCAAACACATTTAAACACATTTAAACACACGGTACGTTGTGCGTATATGTATGTTATCACGATCTTGAACGACCAGGATGGATGGTATTCAGCTTCAAGAGACGCAGCTCGGTGTGGCGAACAGCGGGCGAATGGCGGGGTTTGCACATGGAAACTTACCCCATGGCTGATGATGATGATGATGATGATGATGATGATGATGATGATGATGATTGATATTATATATATGATATATGTAGTTACATCCCTGAAAACCAACATGACAATGGAAAATCCTTTAACTTTCTATAGGAAATTCATTGTTCTCAATCATGGTGGATTTTCCAGGTTGCCATGTGATTGTTTTCCAGGTAACTACAGATTTTTGGGATTCAATCTTAAACCTTTATTTTTGAAACTTCTTGGCTACTGTCATTAAGAAGTTTCTGTACTGTTTTTTTTTGTGTGTTTTTGTTAATGCCCAGATTGTGTTGAAAGAAGTGGATCCGGAGAACTTATTTCGAAGTGGCGATTTCGCACGGAATCCGCAAAAAAGCTTCCGGAACTACCCAGGAAGATGCGTGGCTTTGGTGGTGACGGCAAGAGAGAAGAAGTGACGGGCCTCGCTTTGTCAGCAGATGGCATGAAGATCTACTGGTCCCTTGCTGTGAATTCTCTTCTTTTTCAAAGGCATATGTGTCATGTAGATATCATGCAAGATATGTATAGATATGTACCCTGGCAGACACTTTCAGACATCTTTATATCAAAGGAACAAGTATAGCGGAAGGGGGGGGTGGGTCGGGTTATATTTTTTGGTGTGGAATTATTGGTTTGTTGAATCATATATGTATATACTGTATATAGTTATATTTTGATATTTTCTACATATTATCTAATATATGTTCATTTATGCATATATTTGTAGACTATAATTTATGTAATATGTATATATATATATATATTTAAAAAAAAATGCTTATCCCAATTTTTTTTCAGGTTTTTTGTTGCTGTTTTTTTTGTTTTTTTCCTTGGATACCTCTTCAAAGACTTCAGGTCGACGCCTTTTCGAATTTCCTCCTCACCTCTGGAGGGCGAGATGCCAGTGACCGAAGTGCTGAGTGAAACGCAGTGGATGCACCCAGTGCCGTGTTGGTTTGCTTATAGGGCATCCCTAGATATTCCTAGGAACCGAATGGAAACAAGCAAACCAGCGGGCCAAAAACCATCAAACACCTGAGTTTTTTCGTTTTTTTTGGGGGGGGATGGGTTGGCAAATTTGCAGCAATAGATTCGATTCCACGAAAAGGCATGGAAAAGCCACAGAGTAGGTAAGGATACTGTCGATATTGTACCTGGAAGATAAGTTGCTGTTAATTCCCATCAGCTTTACCCTAAAACCAGCCGTAGTTGCCTCAAAACATGGTACACTGGTACACTATGTTTCCATAATATGTTTCCCAGGTAGTTATCTTTGTAAGTTCCATTGTTTGGTGCAAATTGGTGCAGTCATTGTGAGGGCGCTTTGCGCTACATGAAATGAAGTACTTCAGCATGGTTTTCATCAGATTGGATGGCTCCCCCGAGATCACGACTTGAAGAACCGGAAGAGCATGAATAGAATTTGTCTTGATTCCATTGAACTCAATACAATGTGACACACGATGTATACAGGTCAATTGAATTGATGTTACACTCATTCAAAGAAATCTATGTGTATATATATTTAAAATATATACAGTCTATACAGTAGATATTACCGAGTTTACCCTTGAAAATGAATGGTTGGGTTACCTGGCACTTCTGCTGGTGACCTTTTTAGGATGGTGAAACGTGACCCTTTCAGAAGTTAAGTGACCCCCAACTAGGGGATCAAAAGTTCACTTTGAATCACCTGGTAGATGACATTTCCTTTTGGGTTTTTTGCCTATTTTCAAGGGCTAAATAGGAATCCTCACCTATATAAGCTGTATGGATACGGCTTATGTAAGGGAAAAGCCGATCCCCAAAATAGCCTGAAATAACGTTCAGTACCTTGAAATTCTTGGTGAACCATGAGATGTTTCCAGACACTGCAAGGTTGCAAAGTCTGGCTGGCGCTTTGGCTCACGTGTCCAGCCTGGTGGTTGTCGCTGAGCAGCTGTTCTTTGTTATCCACACAGGACACCCGCGGTTACTGTGTGCTTAAACAGAACTGCCCCTGTGAAGAAATCCAAATACCTCCTGAGAAGGTGTTTTGGGTATGGTTTTAGGGTCCAAATACCTTCTCAGGAGGTGTTTGGATGTCTAGGGAGTGAGATAAACCCATTAAAATCACGAATGCAAGGGTTCACATGTATGGATTGCAAAACAGATCTAGATGGTGGGCTCCAAGTTATAGGTTCTGTGGAGGACAGGGCATGGTGGAAAATTTGTAGCTTCATGTTTCCATGTTGAATACTATAGCAATCATTTAAAGATATGCGGCATGCGACTTTAAAGCTCATTGGCCGAGCTTTTGCTAGGACGTCCGTTGGCGTCAGCTCCAAGCATTTCCTAGACAAACATGAATGGCGCCTTATGTGTTCTGGAATGGTCCCCGGGTCTTTTCCGGTCCATCCACGAGCATTGCTGTATCACCTTCTATAGTTGTCCGACACCCCGAAGCAGCACATAATCATGACTAATCATGTGACATCATTGTGACATCATCAACAACCACAATTACAACAACAACAACAACAATGACGACAACAACAACAACCTGGGACCCGGACCTGGACATGGACACGGACCCACTACCACCAACCACAGCAACTCATTGCATTTGCGTTGTGTTGATCCTTCAGGAGGCACTGTCCAGGCTTGTCGTCTTTACCGCTGCCCAGTCTCGGGGGATTTGGTCTCAAGTGCTGTAGCCTCGAAGAAGAGCTGGCCTGTGGGGCACATGTGGCTGAGTGACATGGCCAGCAAGGTCATTGAGAGAAATTGTTTTGGAACTGTATATTTATTATATATTTGCATCTTCTCTCAAAT
This sequence comes from Breviolum minutum Mf 1.05b.01, assembly GCA_000507305.1. NCBI lineage: Eukaryota > Dinophyceae > Suessiales > Symbiodiniaceae > Breviolum > Breviolum minutum. The sequence goes on from DF239753.1 coordinate 41,341, forward strand.
ATGGCTATCTTATGTTTTTTTTTCCGGTATTTATGTGAAATTTCGGGGGTGTAAGTGTTTGGGAAGAGATGGGACCAGGCCGGCGTCACTTTGGTTCAAGGGGTAGTCAATGAAATGCTAATGACTCACAAGCAGATCAGGATGCAGCTTGTGATGGGCATCCAGTTACAGCGAAGTAAAGAGATGTTGCATTAATAATGCGTGTGTGATTCGAATTGTGCACATGTGCAACCAGAGTGATGTGTTTCAAACATCTTCCCGTGTTGGGATTGGAAATGCAATGACCCCTGTATGGTAAAGATGTCCCCGGTGAATGTCAGTGAAGTTACCTGGCGTGTCCATAAGGTTTTTAAGCCGAATCAAGACAACCCAACTGTTGTTCTTGTGCAATTAAGGTGTTGCTCATGCAGCTACCCTTTTCGCAGCTACACCGCAGGGTATCTACGCATTGCCTTCAGAATTTTGATCGCATGGTTTAGCGAATATTCCCTGATGGCCTTTCGGTATCTATATGATCAATTTCATCCCTTTGTTGTTTGATGGCCTTAGAAAAGGTCACTGGGTTGTTTATTGTTTGCTTGTGCCGTATTCGCTAAGAAGAGAAACACAAAGAGTTCATATATGGTGACACCAAAAATACAAAGTCTCTTTATATTGTAGTTTTGTTTTTGTACTGCAAACAATTAATTCCATACATATAGTAACAAACAAAGTTTACATATCAAGTATTTTAATGTTTTTTTGCTAGGGACATACATATTATATACATATTTATGCATACAAATATTATCATGTAGCTTAGTCAATGTAGAAATATATCTACCTTTCCTTTTTTCATTTCGGAATTTTTCCCAGGAGTTCCTGAGTGACACCGATGCCTCGTTGGTCTTTGAAGGCAAAGGTGCTGAGATTGCCAGCCACATGGCAACGTACAGAAGCCGGACATATCCCAAGCAACCTCCCCAGCCACCTCCCCAGCCCGGCGAAAAGCAGCCGAGACTACGAAGTTCCACATAAGAAAGAAGAGAGATTCAAGAAATTGCGACAAAATGATGATTATATGATATTATATGTATGGGGTTTTTAGTAATGATGCCATTATGTTTTTTGATGCTATATAATGAAAAATGTCCACTTGTATATTTAGACAGTTCCCCTTAATGTTGCATCAATTCAGGCGAGAAACCTTATTTTCATTGTGTGTGTGGTTGGGGTATAGCTTTAAAATCAATCATCGCTACTCTTCACTCATTTGGGGCAGAGGTTTGAATTGGTTTGGGTCAGCTTCAACAGCTTCCATTCACCATCAGATCTTTTTTCAAGAAGCATTCAGGATTGCCATCTCCATGAGCAAACAAAGTGATTCGATGTGTTTCCCTCTTTTTTTGTCCTCCCATAAAGAAAACGCTAACGTGTTTTTTTTGTGTCACCCAACCTTCCAAAAAAAGAAAAAACACCGGGGAAACTACCGTTTGACCCCAATCCCCCCCAGGTTTGCATAGCTTCTATGTCCGTGGCACAGATTGTTTGTTGGGAAATTGGAGTCAAATTGGTCAATGCGGGGGAGCTCAAAAGGGTTTTTTGTCAGAGTTGAATTCGCAATGGTTGACGAACTTGGAAGTGTTGCTATTCTACTTGGATTTTTTAAGATAAAACAGGTCAGAAATTGATGTGTGTGTGTGCCACGCATTTTTTTCATAATCATCCAGAGTTGTTGGTCATATGTGGATATATGAGGCGCCGTGCCCAAGTCATTATTTCAAAAGCATTGCAGTCAGGGCTAAATCGCATGCTGAAGATGCTAGGGAGTCAGTCAGTGACTGAAGGGCTTGATGTAATTTGGACCAATCTGGACCCCTAAATCCCTCAGAACACAGATGCATAGGAAACTGCATAAAATGTAATTAAATGTAATACATTTTTCTAAATACATATTATTTATTTTTATATACATATGAAGAACTTTAGAGCACAAGTTGATTAAAAGCATTCCCACACTGAGGGTTTCATGACATTTTTTTTATTTTTTGGTGGGACATTTAAGATGGTGATAAAATCGTTTATTTGGTTGCTTCTTAAGACCATCCACAACAGCCGGTACAATAGTATACTAGAGAGATATGATGCCGATGCATCCATATGCCAACTCTTTTGAACATATTATTCTTATGTTTAGAACCGGTCATTTCATTAGGGCAAATCAGCTGCTTATGTTTGCCCTTGCCAAATGTTGCAAAAGAAAACAGAAGGCGAGTTTTGAATTGTGTTGCTTTTGTCATGCCCTATTGTTTCCCCTGTTCACCTCTGACAGTCCTGAAAGTAAACCATTCACTTGTTTATCTTGTTTATTCTTTTCTTAGGAAGAGTCCCATTTGAATTATAATTCGATTTCCTGTATACACTCACTTCTTACAATCCCATATTTGCATATTACGATCTATATTGACCATAAAAATCAAGTAAATGAAGGCACATAAAACCATACATTGATGCTATGGAAACATCATCTACACGTGTTTTTTTTCCAATTTACACCCTGGGTAACCTCCCGAGGTTCCAAAACTTGTGGAGGTGGACAACAGAGGTGGGGACAACAGAGGTGGTGATGAAACGACGGGGGTCGTTCAATGGGACGCATTTGTGGGGGATCATTTCCAATGCAAATGTATGGTAATCTTGAGGGACTTCCCTTTTAATGCGGCATTTCTTGGATGGATAATATATAATGCCCTTCGATCAATGAGAACCTTATGAAATAAAAGATGGTAATTGAAGAGTGATGATTGGAATGATATTTTAGAATCGTTTGTCAGACATTTTTTTTAGTGGATGTTTTCATCTACCCCCCTAAAATCTAACAGTTAGACATAGCCCCTAAAAATGGATGGTTGGAATACGATCGTTTCCTTTGGGGGAAACCCTAGTTTCAGGGGCGTTTGCTGTTAGTTTCAGGGAGGGTACAAGTTGTATATGCCGGTCAAATTCCAGTGATGAAATCCAGCTGTAGCTTCAACATGTTGTGAGGGTGGTGGGTGATTATCATGGTAAAAATTAGTAGGTTCCGTGCATCCCTTGGGAAAGATCCCTCTAAAAATGATGTTTTGAATGCCTTGATGGAGTTGGAGTTGCAGGTTTGATGATGAGGATGAGGATGAGGGTGGTGGTGCTGGTGGTGTTTGAGATGCAACTCATGCATGAATTTGATTTATGTATATATACATATATAACTTGTACTTAGCATTCTTCATTAGCTTTTGAGTGTATGTCCAGAACGTTTTTTGTTTGTGCTGCGCCCCGAATTCTTTCAACCTTTGTAGGTTTGAACGCCCCGTGCTTATTCCGGCGGAAGAAGGTGGACGTCCTTGTCCAGCACTGCGAGAACGAGAAGAGGAGAGTGGTTTGTGGCTTGGGGATCCCTCCTAAGATTCACTTACCCTCCCGAAGTTTAACATAGTCCCTGAAAAGTTACCTTCCCAATAGGAAAGTCGTCTTCCAACCATCATTTTCCAGGGGCTATGTCAAACTTCAAGGGGGGACCCTCTGGTAATCTAAACATGGCAATGGAAAATGGACCTTTTGAAGATGTATTCCCTATTGGAAATGGGGATTTTCCATTGCCATGTTAGTTTACCGGAGGGCACCACTGGCAGTCACTGGTGGAAAATCACCCTGGTCAGACATGTCTTGGCATTTTTTGGGGAGTGTCAATTTTGTTGAGGCGATCTCACCAACATACCTCCATGTATGGAATATGTTCCTGCATTTGGTTCATGTTTATGGTCAAGGTAGGTAAATATACCAGTCCCATGGATGCTATGGGACCAAAATCTTCAACGAAATCCTTGGTTGTCGTCAATTTCCCTAAAAAAGTCCCCAGTCAGAGTTGCTTCAGGACTGTTTTGACCAACCTTGCCCAGAGGAAAAAACGGATTGTCTCATGGGTTTCTTGGCATTTTGAGCAGTCTTGGAATATTTTGAATACCCTCCGGTAAACTAACATGGCCATGGAAATCCACCTTGTTCCAATAGGAAATGCATCGATCCAAATGGTAGAAGTTCCATTGCCATGTTAGTTCACCGGAGTGTAAATCCACCACCACCGGCAGGGGGAAGCACCACCTGCTTCTAAGTTCCGTTCCAGCCAGAGTTTTTCAGGTTGTAACCGGGCCCAGGGCTGATAGGATTTGGTCCGTGTTTTTTTTGTTATGCCAGGACGATTTCCCCCTTTGGAATGCCAGAATGATTTGAATCACCCAAGTTTGATCAAGCGGTTGGAAGTAACATGACAAAACAACTTCAATCAAAACTGTCCTTCGTGAAACTCCAGTTACAGCAGTAGTTTATCCATTACAGCCCTGAAAATGGAACCTAAAAATCGCCCAATTGGACAGGAAAATCATCTTCCAAATCTCCAATTTTTGGGTTAAGCATGTCAATCTTCCAGGGTTTCCAGGTACTTGTTCACGTTATCTCTTTCACTTATTCCATCCACCCACTTGTAAGGTCAATGGACGAATGAAGGAGCATGTTCCACTTCTTGTGGCTACGGCATGCTGAAACAGCATCCTGGACCGAAGTTATATGGATAAATTTCATGAAGCTCTTCCTGGATTCCTTGCCTACCCCCTATCAAAATTTCAATTTCCTGAACCAGAAATAGCCGGCCTTATGATCAGGGCTTATTAGAAAATGGTTTCCCTTAATAAGGCCCTAAGCCTAGGGATAGATCATCCCAGTTAGTAAGTACTTAGCAACCCCCATTTAAAAGTCAGGCTATTAAACCCTTGTTTCTTGTGGGGGTAGTTGGGAGGGCCATGAAGATTGAAAGGAGAATTCCCTTGATAATGAACTGAACATATAGGAAGGGGGATACAATAAATGTTCAAAATTTAGCCATATGTTTTCTATATTTATAGCCATGTTGTAGCCCTGAAAGGTTCCTAAATTGTGTGGTTGTCGCTGTGCTTGGGGCCATTGCTATTGGCAACGTCCGAGGCGCCGAGTAATCCTGAGAGCATCGGCCTATGGTGGCAGGGAATGTCCGGATGAATTAGAACGGAACATGGCGCCTTGGGATGGGAAAACCAGCAATCCCCTAGGCTTCCAAACACGATTCCACGTGAGGAGGTATGACTTGGGGGGGACCCCCCAAAAAAACATACCCATCCTAAAACACCGTGAAAACCTCGGGAGGTATGACATGGAAGCCTCGGGATCAGCTAGAGATGAAATTTCCTTTGCCTTTTTTTTGTTTGCAAACTTTCAGCAGTCGCAGTTGAGAAAACAAAAACATACAATTTTTTGAAAGTCAGTGAATCTCGAGTTCCGTAAGGACTGCGTTATCACAGAATGTGGAGGATATGACTTCCTTGTATCATCAATGCCGGGGAAAGGCTTGTCCCTTGGCAATGCCTGTTTGGGCGTTGGGGGAAGCTATGATGGACTAGGTACTGCCTATGTCTCTTTTTGGGCATTACATTTGTGTACATGTAATTTTGATTAATTTTGAGCATTGGATTTTTTAGGTTTTAGTATATACATATATATTATCATATAATAATTATATATGTTGTATATTTCAACTTTGAATTGAAGCATCATGGATATCATATTATGATTTTTCCGTAAATCATATTTCAAATCATATCAGATATTCACATATGAGCTTATTGTGTGTAGGTGTGTTTCTCAGTTTGATGTTATGTTGTTTAAGAAAACATGATGTCCCAAAAGCAAGGATAATCTCAATGTGTCTCAACATGTGTCAACCCGGGGTGACATAAAACGAATATACAACCAATGATCGATTTGAGAACTCCAATGCCCTTACATTTCTTAACCATTTCTTTCCTTCAAATTCACCATGCTCAGTAGGATTTGAGGCGCTTCAAATGGAATTTTCGGTTTTGAGTCATCCGCGTTTGCAACATGCGGGATTTCCATCAAAAAAGCTGGGAGTTTTCTGTGCAAAAGGCTCTCTGCTCAGATGTTGGGCTTGAAGCAAGAAATGGAATGGACTTCATCATCTGCAGCTTGGCTTCTGCTTGGATTTTGGATGAGGAGGTGTGACAGGTAAAAAAAACACGTTGAGAGCTTGGAATTGAACATGTTGTTGGTTTTTGTTGTTGTTGTTGTTGTTGTTGTTGTTGTTGTTGTTGTTGTTGTTGTTGTGGCCCATCCTACATCAACATCAACCCTTTACCAAGCACCCACCGTTCACTCAGGTGCTAGGCGTGGCAAGATGCTGATGGTGGCCATATCAAGTTCAAGCTGTTGAACGTGAAATGCAAATCGTGAATGCCTTGCCCTGCAAGGTCTATGATAGCCTATCTACAAATTGTAAATAGTAAAGACTTACCACTTTTTTCTGATTTGGTCCTTGCTGCGTGATCTGGGAAAGGTTGTACAACATGTCATGGAGCCCTCTAGGTAAGTCGCCCAAAATGCCAACCGAGTTGGCACTTTGCTTCGGAGGCGCTTTGCCTCTGAGCAACACGAGTGAAACTCTGATTGCGGTCCATTCGGATGCCAAATTTATCTACTTGGCACTTGCAGGAGGACCTGCTGCCTGCGTTGTTTTGAAACATATTTCCAAAGATGGTGAAATCCTCAGCAAGGATGAACATGTGAGATCACGTGAGACAGGTAAGTAGGAGGCCAATTTCAAGTGAGAGAAGGTACCATTTTTGTGTGGCAGATCGTGAACTTTCTTCATAGCGGCAATGTGATGCCAGTCAATGTCACATCTCAAAGTTATGGTGTTCAGGTATCACGGTTCTTCACAGCTGAGCAGTGACAAAAGCCATTGTTGTTTAGGATATATATATATATATACAGTATCTACCTTGTCAGGGGCTATTCCACAGGTCTATGAGGGTCATTGCAGGTGTTGATAGGGGACCCTCGTCATTGAAACAGTATAGTTAATTGAATGATGCAACGGTTTTGAACAACCCTCACTCAGCATCACTTCTATGCTAATGTCATCCTTTTGGACGCAGTTCAGTCGACAGCACTCTGAGACAACGGCTCACACGTCTCAAGGGACCAATAGCTAAACTGTCAGGTACCATAAATACGTTTATATTACCTGTTAATTCACATACATACACACACACATATATACATCTATTTATATATATATTTATAGATTTTTAGACACAGAAATTGGTAGGAAAAAACCTACTAATTGAACTTCCGGCTATTTCCGAAAATCTACCACTTTTCCTTGGAGTTATTGGTCAGGACACGATGTTTTTCGTTGGTCTTTTAGCATTGGTGACGGACAAATCTTGAACCTCAACTGAGTTGATCGGGAAGGGGTGATGTCAGGTGATTCTTCCTGCAGGACTGCAGGGTTTGTTTTAATAACTCAAAAGGATCCATTTTAGGGTGGTGTATTTGTATAAAATGCATATTCAAGTCTATGTATCAATATTTAGCGGATATGTGAAATTATGTAATTTTTCAGATGCAGGACAGCTCTATCATAAGGTGTGATTGTTGTTGAATTGTGTCCATGATTGAACAATCAGATGCCTTGAAATGCCATAGTGCTTTCTTAAACGAAAAAACACACACACGCACACCCCAAGTGTCAAGGTCTCCGTTGGACCTACCCGAATCTACCCAGGATGCTGGCAATTTGGCAAACCAAGTTGTGTTTATTGGGATTCCCGAACCTCAAAAAATGTAATACTTCATCCTGGTGATGATTGGAATCCTGGGTGGTAGATCCTTCCAGCTCCTGGGAAAACCACATGGGGCTTCATGGTGTTTTTTTTCGATTTTGTTAAGGTCCCTTTCCTCCAAAACATCCATGGACTTCCTCAACTCGCAGGATAATGTGGGTTCTTGGTGACGGGGTGAGATATGGAAGGATGATAGGATGATATGTTATTTGTGTTGAAGATGGCAATTTTGTTGTGATAGTTGCATGATTTTACATGAAGCTTTGAACAAAAATGTTTCTTATGTTTAATGTCAAGTGGGAGAAATGAATAAATGATGACCGGCACATGTGGAGATATTATCATGATCCAGCTTGGAAGTCGTGGTATATCTTGCACATTTCTTCTCATGACAGAGATACACAGTCAAGTGTGCGTGTGTGTGTGTCCAAACCTCAACCACCACTTCACTTAATGAAAAGCTTTATCCGAATCTTGGAATGATTTGTCCAAAGAAGTCATTCGAAGTTCTAATCCTGGATGCTTTTTGGGACTACCCAATAACCATTTAGGTTTTGGAATTTCGACTCAACTAGAGGGAAGATGAAGATGAAAGTACCAATTAGATTCCAATTAGCTTCATGAAGCGGCTCTGCAGGTATGGAATTTCAATTGATTACTCAAGACATCTCAAGACATCCAGGGTTGATGGAGCATGATTGAAAAACCCTAGGCTTCCCGGCTTCCCCCGGCATATTTTACGAATGTTTTTTGGGGGTCCAGTCATGAGTCATACCTCCTCACCAGTTGGAAGCCTCGGGTAATATGTTGTTTACCCCCATCTTCTGGTGCCACCAATCAACGCCAGCTCTGGAATGATGTTTTTCGGTCGTTTTTGTTCGCCAGAGGAAGCTTCCAGCACTCCGGATGGAATTGTGGATATGAAGTTGTGGCTGGGTTTTTGTCGGTTTCATCCGCATTTTTTGACACGTTTTTTTTTAATGTAAAAATCGACAAAGTCACAAGTCATTTGGCTTTGAAGTATAATTACATTTCAGAAGCCGACTGGGATTTGCAACTACAATGGGTGCTTGAACGATTTTCATCGTTCCGGGGTCGTTAACTTTTCCCATTTTGGGGGCATCAAACAATGCAAATGTATGATATTTAATTTAATAATAGATATTGATATATGATAACGACCCCTGTTGTTAAGTCAAATTTTCATTCAACCCCTGCCACTCGAAACAGCTGAGGTATGTGGGCTCGCTGTTTATTGCCACTGAAGAAGGGTGTCTTGGAGAAGATTGATATATAAGTATATTTTTTATTTTATACATACATTTTTTTTTTTCCTGCTCAGAGACTCAGTAAGTCGCGCAGATTGCAAAGCTAATTAGACTCCAATGTGCCCGCGAGTGTCTTCCCCCCTGCTGTGTACACCTATACAGTCCACTGCGAAAGGTTTGACGAAATCGCACAGGTTCGGTTCCACCGTTCCTTGTGGCTCTTGCAGGCAATGAAGTTGCCACCATGAAACACTAAGATGTGCCAGACCCAAACTAAAACCAGCCGGATACTCTTTGAGTTGCGCGGTGCTGTACTCACTCGCTCCCCGGCTTCTGCCCATCTTAAGAGGTGGTGGTAAAACTGATTGCGTTCTGTACAAATCGAGAAATACCTTCGGGTGCTGATGTCCAGTGATTCCCAGTCGCGTCGGTTTGGGACTGACAGCTCCATAGTAGCCCTGGAAAACATCCACTTCCCGAAAGGAGGGTATCGTTCGGATCGCCTTCATAGCCGTGGTGTGCCAAATAGACGGGTAGAAAAGCGGGTCGTGAGGAACAGGATGTTCAATCACCGCAATCCGTTGCAAGAAGCACTGTAAGACCAAGATGTCCATCGCAAAAAACAAGAGGCAATTTCCCAAGAGAACATGTTCTACTTCACGTAGAGACATGGATGGGAGACCAAATGGTTGCGAAGCTGATCGTACCGGTCTAGGCCCCTCACCGTCCGATAAGGCACGCCATCTTGATATCGACCAAGTGTTGCACGGCGGTGCAAGATATGCACCAACCACAGTGGCTCGAGAAATGAAGTTGACCCATAGTTGCTGTATTTCAACTCTTGTCAAATCTCCATTGCGACTGTCAAATATTATGTCGACAGAGATCGCTGTAACAGTGTAGCCAGAAGGGGGTGATGCCATCATGGTCCAATGTTGGATATCACCTTCTCGTCTAACTCCGCTGAAAAAGTTGATCACAAACAACTCCCTCAAGCATGGTGGTGGTGCAGGGAAAGTCGAAGGAGCTTCCACACCATCTGCCGTCTCCAGAAGTCGTTCTGCTACAATGTTGTCGTTGTTGACGGACACAAAATAGCTTTTGGGCCAAACCACAGCGTCTTGGCAGTCCTCAAAGAACCACCCACTTGACCAATTTTTTGAGGCTTCATAGATAGCAAGGCCTGCAACTTCCGGAAGTCCCTGTTCCTGGCTAATGATAGCCATCGAGTCCCACGCATCAGCAATAGACACCACTGTTGTGAGCACACACTGCTTGATGCACTCCATACCTTCAGCAACTGTCGTGACTTGCCAAATGCGAGTGCGTAGGAGGTTGGTGAAGGTGATATCCTGTAGAATCGTCTCATCTCCATCATCGTCCGCAACGAACTGGAACTTTCGCACAGGACGTCGGATAGGCAATGGAAGTTCCGGTCCTTTGTCCTCATCTCGCGCCCCTCGCCCTGGAAGAGGATCACCAGCTTCAGAGAGCACAGCATGTGCCCTGGCACACGTCGCGTCATAGTTCAGATGCGCAAGAAGACGTCTTGTAGTATGATAATAACCGCCACAGGCCTTGCATCTGGGGTCAGTAATAAATCGTCGTAGAGGATCAATCCGTTGATGTTTCTTCCTGCAGTGCGTAGCCCACGCTGCCTTTGTTCGAAATACCTGCCGACAAGGCCCACATATGAATTCCGGATGAGGCATGTCAGGCTTGATCTGAGGAAAAACTGTGGGCGTACGAAACCCTTAGGAGGATAGCTTCTTCAGGAAGTCAACATGCCACTCCCTGACTCCAATCCGTAGAGTACGCTGAAGTATGGCATGCCTCTTAGCTCGCCGCAGCCAACCCTTCCAGTGTCGACCCCGTACTTGAACTCCAGCAAACCACGCATCATGGAAGTCATGGTAGTCGTACAAGGGTGTACTGCATCGAAGTTGTTGATGCGCCCATACCAATGCAGTTGATATCTCTGACAACCATGACTTTTCCGCGACAATCAGCATCCACAGGCCAGTGGGTGCTGTGTGGAAAGCAGTCGTGAAGAAAGATAGTCTTGCCAAATGTAAGGATTCCTCCGGCGAAGTCATCCTCATACGGGCCAATACCTGCTCGTCTGTCCATGTCCACACCTCGTCCGTCCCATATACACCGATACAGACCCGTCGTGCTAGGGTCAAAGTGCTGGCATGGTATCTGTGTGCAGATTGGGCGTCTAGCTGATGCCATGCTCCTAAATTCCATCGGAGAATCGAGAAGATCAATGACTCGAGAAGCTGACTCTTTTGTAGTAGCCCAATATGCCTGTTGAGAAATACCTTCTTAGAGTATTTCCCAAAAGCCGAAGTCATCATTCCACAGCGGACTTTGATGTCCTTGAGCAACTTGCCGCCGATATAGTGCAGCCCACCCAGATGTTTGTATGATGCAACAAGGCGAATTTCATATCTGGATCCGTCTGCCATCCGTACCGACAATGTGGGATGCTGGCAGTCAAACAGGTGAGCCTTCCATGATCGAGAGGCCGCTCCTCGGAGCTGCAACAGCACTTCTGATTTTCCTTTTGCCGTGTTCGGCTCTAACCCAAACCGTTTGCACCAAGTAAAAAGGTGATCCAGCACCGCCTGTGTCCTAGCCACGCAGCTACCAACATCGGGATCACGTATGGCTAGGGCCAAGTCGTCTGCCCATACCACCCTGAGGTTGCTCGGTAAGGCTTGGTGTTGAATGCTGTGTTCGAATGGGTTCTCCCTTGCGGACTCATCATCCCAAGTCCTCTCATCCCACAAGTGTTGGCTGATAAGTTCCTCCTGCAGCATCCTCAACAAACGGCTAAAGACAAACCCAAATAGGACGTCTGCAAGTCCGTCCCCTGGACGGGTGCCCCCGTGCGTTTGCGTTACCTGATCAGAATCAGCAACAACGAACCAGGATGCATTGCTGAGTTCAACCATCATCTGTCGATGAAATGGGAGACATTCGGCGTCTTCCATGGCTCCTCCTGACTCTCGGATAAAGGCACGAAGTTCTTCGATGGCTGTAGTCGGCATCTGAAAATAAGCCAGCACACGACAAATTTGGCTATCGGATCCAGAAAAACCAAGGGCCAGCTCTCGAACAATGCGATAGTAAGCGGAACGGATGTCTAAGAAAATCATTCCAAGACTGGAGCCAGAGTCCTTCGCGCACTTCGCAAACAGCCTTAATGACATAGCCGCTTGTCCCACATGCCCATATTGACGAGCTGAAAAATAATCAGAGCCAGCATATGTGCGGTAATCAGGAAGCATTTTCTCTCGTAGAGCAGACCTGATAGCCTTTCCTAAAACAGAAGTGACCATGAGGCCACGGAAACTGCTGGGGTCTGAAACTGCTCCTCTTCCTTTGTATGCATAAGCCAAACGTCCGCCTTTATGCTCTAAAGGTTCTTCTTGCAAAAGAACCTCTTTGAGCATAAGCGGGTAGAGCAATCTGCCAAGTGATGACGGCAGAAAGTGACAGACATCTGAGGGAATGTTGTCACATCCTACTGATTTTCGACATTGCATCCTGCGCAAGTGGTGCTCAAGGTCAACTCGTGAAGGGATATGCAATGGCAATAGATGTTGGCAAGTACGGTGGCCATTCATGCCATGCGCCCAGTGCAGTAGCTGTTCACGACTAACTGATTCACCTGCTTCCAATGTCGCACAATGGCGTCGCCATGCCTCAGCAACATCAGTGGTGGTCCTTGCTGGTGTTCCTTGCGCAGTATAGAACTGTGGTAGCATTCGCTGACTCATCTTCGATACTTTTCCACCAATCCCCAACTTCTTGAGCGACTCAAAAACGTGGTGCAGCGGCTTGTGCTCACATTGTGCAGCACACTGATCAATGTAAGCAACACGGTCCCTGCGTAGTGAGGATTTCAAGTGACCTGTTAGGAATATGTAGTTCCGATGTATCCGCACGGCTTGACATTCCCAATGTAGGAGCCACTTGAGATGAGGACGGTACCATAATCGTAGTGGCTGATCACGTTGCCATGACGAAAATGCCCAGAAGCGCCAACATTCAGAGAGTGTGCACCGTAGACGCTTCAGCTGTTTCAATGCCTCGAGTTTGGCTGTCCGGCATTGCCAAGTGCCGTCCGTAATATATGAGGTACGTGGTCTCCTGGTGGCTCTTGGCAATATCTCCTCAAAAACTTCGTGCAGTGCAGTTTTGATTCGGTGCGCATGCGAATGGACATCCTGCATCCAAGGAATGGGTGGTAATGCCATAATTTTCTCATGCATGACAGTGCGAACTTGAGGGTCACTCAACGGTCGAAAATCTAGTTTCGCTTTGGCGCCACCTCGAGTTTTTGCCCATGTGAGCCATACTTTACAACCAGCCGCCAAGTGATCAGTAGTTTGTTGGTTCAGGTCAATCTCATGGTCAACCCACGATTGAACCGCTGATTGTCTCCATCCAGATGGTAGTGCTATGTAGTCAATTCTTCGCCAAAGTCCCGATGGGTGACGCCATGTTCCATTGTCACCAGTATGCATATCAGTGAATGTAGAGGGTAGCCACAATCCACACTCATCACAAAATCTAATGAGACCATCAGTTGTATGCGAATGCACACCGTCCAATATAGACCCAACAATCGGGGGATGTGGCTGTGCAGTTTGGGCATTGGAATCCATCAACACACAACATGGCGCCAAACTCTGAAAACCTTTGCAGAGATTGATGGTGTAGTCCCACCACTTGGAAACATCGTCGTCACTGTAGCCGGAGTGCAATGCATGAAGAACAGCGAAAATCACGTCTAGCCCTTTTGCTTGCAACCGTACTATGAGTCTTCTGGGGTCAGAGTGAATTTGCACTAGATTGCGTTCAGTGATCTGTGTTTGGCCCACACAGCAGTCGATCCATAGCTCGCACCCGAGTTGTCCTCGTTCATTGCATCCACTGTTGCAACGAAGAAATGGACCAATTCTGGTAATGCCACTGTGTCGTACACAAGATTCTTGGATGCCAATGACCTGGTAGCTGTACCACGCCAACTGCTCAGCTAAATACTTCCCTTTCTCCGTGAACCTTTTGGATCGTTCACTTGCATCCGGGTCATCAAAAAGGGACCTCACATTGATGGTAGCAAGTTGGAGGGTACAGTTGAACACTTCCCTTGCAGTAACACTTATAGGTGCAAAGGTGTGTACCTCAGTGGTTACCGCTGAGGGTTCTGCACGTCGACATTCAAAGCTTTTCTCGATATCGGGTAGGTCAGGCTTACCCAGGGCAGCAGCAACTCCTAACCAACAAAAGGGTCCATCAGTCAGGATTGCCTGCACAATAGGTCTGAAGTCCAAGGTGTTGGCTAATGGCTGTATTTCTCCAGTGACGATCTTCTTCGCAATGTAATCAGCAAGCTCATTGCACGGGTGACTGCTGTGACCTTTAACATGGGCAAAACTGAGTAGAGACCCATAGAGCTCTTCAGCAGCCTGGGTGATGTCCCTCGTAAGGGTACTCAATGTTGACTCCAAGTCAATCCTCCACTGTCCATTTGCTCCGTATCCAGCAGCAACATTGTCAAAATATATCGTGACAGGGAAAGATCCGGAATAATCCCATTGCAGTGCCCACAAGACTGCAGTAGCAACACCACTGCGCTCTGCATCCAGAGCACTTTGAGATTGGGCACCCAGATAGGACGACCAGCATGGATCCGTGATGACATCGCCTCCAATGAATCCGAATAAAGACAGCGAAGTAGGATGCTCCCCAACAATAACGACCGAGTAAGCGGCAGATCGTGAAATTCCATCCTCAACACATATCGAGGAACTCCCATCCACAAAAATGCCAATGCCTTGAAGGGTATCAATGTCAAAGGGAATAGTTGCGTCAATGAAAGCCGAACAAATGGCCGGCAGATCAGGCCATGTGACATCAAGAGGAAGAATGACATTTTCCGGCCACTTTGAAATCAATGCCAGGGCTTTGTCTCCAGTAAATTGTATTGGTAATGATGCTACAACCGTACTTGGCAGGAAGTCATGAAGGGTGATTACTGTACTTGAGATATTGAAATCCTCCAATACATCAAGTCGTCCAGAACGGAGGTCCACAATGGTCCATTTGCCATTCCCTGGTGGTGGGAGGCCTATAAAAGGATCAACCCACAACAAACGTCCGTCATTATCGGTATTTGCGCCAGAGAAGTTTCCATAGAAAGACGCTACAACATTCCATTCGGAGTGGAGCTCACTGCAGGATCCACCAAACAGTGTATGATGAAAACAGTAGGGCCGACGAACTTTATCATGTCTGCACCCTCTCAAAGCGTCAATACCAACATTGAAGGAGGGATGTTCACAGGCTTGGCTAGTGAGTTCAACACGTGAACAGACCTGCCAACCGTGCAAGACATCACATGTGGGAATGGATAAGGTCAACTGGTTTGTCGTGGATGTTGAATGCCTCCAAATCCATGTCGTCCAGGAACTCGTACCAATGTGGAGATCACAACCAAGAGTGGGTTGGAGGTCAGTGGTCCTCTTGTTGGCAGAGAGTTGTAAGAAAGAACTGCCTTCCGGATGCCTATCTTCATGACCATAAGGGCTCCTTGATCGGGAGTTCCGCTCAGTTCCCTTGGTACTCTCTGACTCATCATCTTCAATTGAGGATGTGGTAGGACTCCTCTGAGGCGATGGTTGAAAGATATAACGTTGAGAGTCAGCGGACTCTTGCTCACAAAGTTCCATCCGTATCTCTACAGGTGACGTAAGATGACCTCCACGAATTTGTAGATCAACATAGTCACCATGTGTAATAGGCCGTGTCATCAGATCATCTTGTGCCCATAACCGGTGGTTGATTTGTACTCGACAATCCGTGTCATGTCTATCACATATCGCCGAGGAAGATGTCAGGTGTAGAATACCTTGTCTCGTCATCATATGACGCGTCCACACAATGCGCCTGATGAAGTGGGGTGCAGTAGACTGGCCAGCTTCATGCAAGGTAACATCAAGGAGTATGAGCTGATCACTCTGTGCTGCCTGTCGGTTTCTATCCGTCGTCCACTCTAGGATAAAAACACTGTCACCCGTATTGGTAAGATCGCGTGGCGGCGAAGCAACCAAGTGGTAATCAATGAGTTGATCGTGTCGTGGAGCTCGCCAAGCTTCATTCAACTGTTGAAAATATGTACTCTTTGACCCTGGATCCAGTACAATTAACCTGTGCTCAGCCGACATACGAAATCCATGTACGAGTACCGTCCCACTCGAGCTGGCTGTGCTGGATGGAGTTTGTTGTGGAGAAGTTGGATCTCGATTGATACTCCTCTGCATCAGCTCTGTGTTGTCGTCTTCCGTCTCGTAAATGGGCTGTTGTACTTGTTGAAGTCGTCTGTCGTACCAGCACGGTATAAATAGTCCCGGCGTGATCACCCTTGAATGATAAGGTGTGAGCCACCTCCTCAAGTTCCCTCCAACCGGGATGAGAAGTTGATGGAGCCGACAAGATGGCCAACATGCCTGGTATAGATCGACCGAACCCATCTGAGTTGGCAGTAAGGCTGTGCACCATACAGGCACTGATACCCCCTCTCTCGTAATTTCGCGAATTGCGACGAGGATCGGATTGAGGTCTGTGCGGGCTGGCTTGTTGATCTCTGCTATGATGTGGAACCTCCTCGTGGCGTCAGCCTCGACTGGCGGAGGACGAACAGCACGTGCTGTGATTGTTTCGTGACCAGGTAGGTGGTCTCGCCACGTTCTGCGAAGTGCATGCAAAAGTCTCACCAGCAATTGGGGTCTCATAGCAAAGTCTCGTGGTTGATGAATGCACAGTCCATTATGAGCAATATACCACGATCTGATGTGGACGACCAAATGGCCGTCAGAACCACGTCGAATTGCCCCGGAGGCAGCCGCGGCTCTGAACATGGCCGTAGACTCCCAGTTCGGTGGAGGGAGTATAGTACCGACTATCTCAAACCCGTTCGGTCCACGACGGATGTCGGGGACAACTGCGTCAGCGTGTTGCTGTAGCTGTGGGTTTGGCCGCCAAAGTGAGATGGGTGGGTAAGGGTCAACAGAGGCTTTTCTATCCTCTGATCCACGCGTTGGCCTCTTCCATTGTTCTGATGTCGGCTCAATCCAAAGTGAATCACTTGCGGGCTGAAGTTCTCCGATTGTACAAGAGTAGTCACCCAGAGAAGCAATACACCAGCGGTCAAAGACATGGGATCGCTCCTTCAAGCCAAAACTCTCGTACCGGAGGTCATCATGTCTATATAGTTCCCACAAGGTGTTGGCGAGGAGCTGCTTTTGAGAAGTACCACCTTGATCTCCACTTCCAGGAACGAGTCCTTTTTCACTTTCTGATGCCTCTTCAGATGGACATCTTGCAGATGTGTGCGTTGACCAATCATTTTTGGCAACGTCATCAAAGATGTCATCAAAGCCAAAACTCATAGGATTTGCAGCCTCTTCAAAATTTGGGCTCTTAAGACAGATGCTTTGGTGCACATCGATGACATGTGCATTGGCAACAAGAAGACATAGCCCAATGACAGAAAACCGCAACCCATTCATCCTTTTCTGGGGTCTTTGATATCGGATCGATCCAACACGAACCAGCCGTTTGTTTCGCTCGTTTTTGGTATGTAGGGCGATCCACAATGTCACATCACCAAGGATGGTGATTCTCAAAATTTGCCACCCAAAGTCAGCTGCAGTGAGTGGAGTGGGTTTGTCATAGTCCAGGAACGAAAGTCTGCTAACAATAGCAACGATAATCCTTGCCACACAGACCAAAGAAGCGACCCACCATTGCACTGACAGAAAAAGTCTCAACGCATTACAAAGCTGCAGTTGGTAACCACAATCTTCGCCCCACTGCGTTGGAGAACATGTCGAATTTCGTTGTTTATATCGGGTGCAGCCCCGCTCGTTTATCCCATAACAGATATACCGATTCGAGGTGCAGCCCTCCGCGTTTCTCGCACAAAAATATTGTCGTTGAAGACCTTGACAACCGGGACACTTACAGCATCCAAACTCGTTTTCAGTTTTCTTCCGTAGACACCGAATTGATGACCGTGGTCTAAGCCGAGATGAACCTGAGCATAGATAGCTATTCTTCTCGACAAAGTCAGTCTCCTGATACATGTTGTAGGTGTCGTACGCATTGCTGCCAACATGGATGTCAAAGGGCAGCGACAATGAGCTAACCAACAAGGTAAAGCCCTCTACCGATTGCGTACGTGGTGACACAAAACTGGAAAGGTAGGTGCGATGTGGTGAACCTGAGCGATGAATGCTATTCTCCACAGTATTGCAACATCTTTTACTTTCAAATTCTCCATGGTCACAGTGCCAATCAGGAGAGGTAGATTCAAAAATGTCCTTGTAGACAAAACTGTGCTCATGCATAGCGCCCCAAATCGGTGAACCTGAGCTTTCCAAGCTATTCTCCGAATAGGGCCATTCCCATGTAGGCATTTCTACTCCATGGTGTTCATGGCCTCCTGGCCCTCGACACGTGGCTGCTTTGATTCTGCACCATATGGTGACGATCTCTGTGATCCACCTTTCGGTACTCGGAAAGGTTGCAGCGCTGTAGCATTGGTCCTGATAGGAGACGCAATGTTGACTATCTCCGGTGCCATACCACCCATACCCGGTGGTGGGTGGTTGAGCTTCTCTTCCATAGGATTCTTTGGTGCGGTCATTCCACCAGCTTGAATCTGGTCTGCGAATCGCTCCATGAAGAGATTCATCTGCGATTGCATGTTGCATAGCTGAATCTGCTGGGCTTGCTTCTCTTGCTCCATTGCAGCCAACTGTAGTTTCAGCGCCTGGTTCTCCGTGGCCACATCGTCGTCCAAGCCAAGGGTCTTGTCGAGGTCCTCTTCCATCTCGGCACTCTCTCCTGTTGCACCATTTTTTGCTTTCTCCAATGCCTCCTTCGCTTCGTCGAGCTCGAGACGTAATTGTTCCATCTCGGCTTTGTGCCGGGTCTTCTCCTGTGAGATATGCTGCTTCAAATCCTCGAGGAATTGAGCCATTTGGGCTTCTTTCCTCTGGATAGCTTGTTCCTTTCTTTCCACCTTTTGCTGTAATTTGCGAATCATGTTGATGGTTCGCTGTTTCTCTCGGATATCTTCTTTCAAAGGATTCGGGAGATATCCTTCGACTTCTGCAGCAATCGCTTCGTCCTTCCCAGCTAGCTTCTTCAACAAGGAGATCACCTCCGGTGCAGCCAAGGCAGCTGGCACCGATGATCCCGATGAGGCAGAACCACTGCCACCACCTGCATTGGAATCGTATGCAGGAAATTTGGACACTGCATCCTTCTCTTTCTTGTTCATCTCCTTTGGATCTCGACGTGGTTGGTGTGGGGACCTCCTGCTCTTCGACCAGTTGTCCCATTTCCCCCATGTCATCGGATCACCACCGTATAGCTGCTTATAGGCCTTCACAACCACGGATGGTATCTTATAGAGAGGTCTGCTGTGGTGCCAGCACAAGCGGTTCAATGCCTTTGCCAAGAACAGAGCACGAGTCCAGTTTATAGCACGACCACGACAACGACCAATCTGTTTGCGAGCAGCAGCACGTTGTGAACGTAACCGCCGATGCCAGCTTGGAGATTTCGACCTATTGCGGTAGAGGACCACACCGAATAGGAAAGCGTGCACTTGTGGCACTGGGGCAAAAAAGATTCCGAGCGACCTATGCCCGGCGAATTTTGAGCCCTTTTATACATACATACATATATATATATATATATGGGGGGTCTGCCAAAACCCTGTAACAGTGGTAAATGATTGATTTTTCCTTTTTATGAAGGGAATCCTATTAACCGAAGTGAATCCACTGTTACATTGTTTAGGCAGGACCCAATCTAAACGCGTTTCTCTTCCGGAAAACTAACAGTGAATTTGAAAATGATGCTTTCCAAGTTTGAAATCTCTTCGCAGGCGTCAACATGAAGTTCAAGTTCCAGCCATTATATGCTCTTTAACGGTGTGTAATTATAAGTTTCCAAAACATGGCCAGTTGGGTGTTCCGTGTTCCCATGTTCGGCTTAACACCAGTTGTGTGATTCAGCACTTTGTCAACTTGATAAGCTAAAAAAACTTCCAAAAATGGACACCCAGCTTCGGGTGCATTTTATTTACCATCATGACCTCCATGTGCATTTTAGCCTTTTTTCAAATATCTTGAGATCTTGAAACAAAAGTTACCTAAAAAAATACTTCGGTTAGCCTTTTTTGGTTGGAAAATTTTTTGTTTTTTTTAGCTCATTTTTTAGGAATTTATCCGGGGTAGGAAACCGGTCCCCCTGTAACTAGGTGTGCCTAACTAACTTTGCCAAGTTGTTGAACTACACATGGCTGGCCGGGGGTCAGTTGGTTGGTTGTTTTGTTGTTGTTGTTGTTGTAAAAATCACCAGTTAAAAAACAACATGGATGGATGGATTTCTATGATGTTTGTTTTTTGTTTTTTTGTTTTTTGTTTTTAAAATAGATTTTTTTTGTTAAGGGACAATGCGGGGAATATCTTTTAAATACATTTTGTAAGGACAATGGGACAGTTGTGGGGGAAGAACTTTTGGTTAAAAAGATTCATGATGTGAAAGTCAAGTTATGAAGGACATGAAGAATCTTGTAATACAGATTGGGAATTTCTTTTGGCCAGGTGTTTGGCGGAAAAAAAACGGGGGAAATGTTGGGAGTACCGTAAACTCTAAGTTGTTTGGCAATTACCAGGGTTACCACCTCATGGCAGATCTTTTTCCTTTTTTGGCTCGAGGAGAAGCAGATCAATCAATAAGAAGAATAGATTTTTGAAGTACTGACAGGTGAATTGCTGTGTTTTGGATCTACCCCCCGGCCGGCAACAGTGACAAAGAAAGGTTTAGATTTATAGGGATTCCCTACATCCTCGTTCTGACTGCTGTTGGGTGGGGTAGATTTTTATTTTTTCTTAGCCACCAAGCACCTTCCAACTTCCAACGGTTTTTTTTCTCAAGGCCGACTCAGCTAAGGCGTATCCTCCGGATTGATGAAGATGCACCTTAGCCACACCAGATGGATGGATGGAATGGAAGATGATGAACGTTTTTTTTTGGTGGTTTTACCACAGGTCTTGATGTGAACATGATTGAATCAGGACACACACACACATATATACATATATACATATATTTATATCATGATACTGATAGTACACATACTTATCTAGGGAAATTCGAGGGACCCCCAATAGTGGGACCCCCAGCCATCCATACTACTCCCATTCCATACCACTCGCATAATTCAATGGAGTCTTATGGGAATAGTATGGGAATGGGGGTTCCATTATTGCGGTTCCCTGGAAAATGCCTGAAATTATGCATAGTGTATAGTATATGTCAGCTACTATTGCCAGGAAATATGTTTTTTTAAATATGGGAGAGTCCATGGATATATTTCTATATATGGTTACTATGTTTTTATACATGGTATAAAAAAAATCCACATTGTGTAAAACTGAAATAAACTGAATAACCATTAACATGATTGAGATACACCGGTGTAGCTCGCCAAGAACACTGGAGACACAGTTTCTGGACTTGAAACAGTCGCAGTTTGCCACCTCCGGTAGTGGTCTTTGAAGGCACCTACCATTGCCATGGATTTTGCTGGAAAATGACAATTCAGCCCCTCCAAAGTACCCTCCAGGGAACTAACATATCCCCTGAAAAGTCAATTTCGAAGATGATTTTCCTTTTCCCAACGTGGGATATGTTAGTTCCTTAGAGGGTACACCCCCAAGAAATATGGCCTTATTAAGGGCTTATTATGCATTGGTTTCCCTTAAGAAGGCCATGGGCAATGAAGAAAAACGGCCCATTGCAGATGTAAATGATAAATATAGCTAATATACGTCTTTCATTCTATGTTTTTATTTTGATAGAAATACATACTGTAGTTGGTTTCAACATCAACATCCTTTGTTGAAGATCGGAGAGTTTTATTCATTGCCTTGGTTTTGTTTTTTTTGAGGCGCTTTTATCCGAAGGGACAGCGGCAGGGCAGGAACTCTATAGTGTGACTTGGATGAAAATGATGGACATGGGATCTGCTAAAACAAAAATGCAGTTGAACTTATATACACCCCAGAAATTAAACACGTATATATATATATATAGATATATAACTAAAAAAGATGGTTTGGAAAATGTATCAGTTTCCAGTCATGGCTATTTTTGGGCATCCATCTGTCGATGTTTCGGTACCCTTCGTTTGTGATGTTGAGAAGTGGAGCTTAATGGCTTGGCTTCTGTTTCGCCAAAACCAATGGGAAAAGTATCGAAAAATATTACCATAGTCTTCCAAGTACCTGCTCAGAAGGTGTTTCAGGTATCTTTTTTGAGGGTCCAAATGCCGTCTCAGGAGGTGTTTGGACGTGTAGGGCTATATATGTTTGAATGAGTTTTTTTTTTTGGGGGGGGGGGTGTTTCTAGGAAAGACAAAATAGGCTTGTTCTAACTCCAACAAGTAATGGAAAATCCGCATTTTCAATAGGAAATACATGGAAATACGTGGATTTTCCGGCCAGTCCTTCGTTCGTTAAAACGGGGGGCCCAGGGAAACACCCAACAACGGGAGGCTATAGGTTCCAAGTTGCGATCCAACAAAGGATCTAAGAAAAGGTAACTTAAGCTGACATTGATGGCAAACAACCAAGGTTAATGGTAAATCATATGACTGAGTCAAAAGACGGGTTTTTTTAGCTTCTAAAATCGTCAACTTTAAGTTTTCTTGTTTGAAAACTGGATGGGATTCGTCACTAATATAGATATTTAATTAAACATGGAACAGATATGTATGTGTTCTTTTTTTCCCGTTGTCATGTTGAACGTGTTCAGAAGACGTCTTTGGCAGCGTGTCAATTTTACAAATCGCTCGCAGCTTCCGCTTCGCCAGGATTTGTCCCATAACTTGGGGAAGCTTCGCAGTTTGTCAGTTTGCGGCAGCTATTTGCTTTGGGCACAAGCTTCACAGGCGACCTGGATGAGTGAAGCTTTATATATATATATATCATATAATATTTATATATATACATCTGTAATATATATATATATATATGATTTTTAAATATGTGTTACACACATATATTTATATATATATATATATTTATTATATACATCTGTAATATACATATTTTGTAAAAGTTTTTACATGCCTTTTGGTGAATCATAAGTGGCTGGCAAAACTTTTGGGTTTTGTTTGGACCGATTCTTTGTTGTTTTGAGTTCTGAATTTGAATGGTGATTTGTGTCACGTGATGTTCCCAGCCAGTTGTGCTATTTCTTTTTAACACGAGGAAAAAATGGACTTGGGATGATCAACCAAACACATTCACCACGCTAGTCCGTTGTCAATGTAAACTTGCTTTACTTTAAAACCCATAGGATCCATGTATGGTATATTTACCTATACATTTGGTTGATTTTATGGTAAATGTAGATAAATATACCAGTCCCAATGGATCCTATCAAAAACCTTTCGTGAACTTTTCTCATTCATCAGAGTGTCTAGCTTGATCTGAGGACAGGGACCCTAAACTCTGATTTCCAAAGAACAGGGCTTGAACAGCTGTGAAATATATGATTTTTTGTCAGTCTCCCCGTAGTTATGTTTGATGCTATTTCCAGGGCTAACGGTTGAAAAATGTGTCATGACCTTAAAAACACGACAGATTTTTTCGGTGAGAGAAAAGATTTCGGCCGATTTGAAATGTGGCATTGGGGGGGGGTGGGCCCCTTAGATTCCTTGATTAATGAACTCTCAAATTCGACTCTGAGGTGACGTTGGGAAGCGTTGATGGCATGCGAGACGATGTGTCTGTGAGACCTTTGTTGGTGGACAAATCTTTGAAGGACAGAACCGGAACCTTCACGTCGATGAAGACGTCCTAATAACAAGGGCGGGGTTCAAAGAGTGGGGGATATGATATTCATGTCTCATGCTTGTTGCAGCAATTAGCAGTAGTAGTAGTAGTAGTAGTAGTAGTAGTAGTAGTAGTAGCATAGATAAATATGTATATGTATTGGGAAATTCTGTGGCCTGGAAATGTTCAATTGCGTGCCCTCGAGCTTATTGCGTGGCCTCACAAAAGTATACAAGAATACAATACATTTGGGAATTACAAATCAGGGAAATCCACGGCAAAACATTTTTCCATTGCTTACCCATTTATAAAATGCGACGGTAACATCAATGAGGAAGTACCCGGCCCCTTGAAACTAACAGTTCGTCCCTGAAAATAGGCCTTTAGCCCCAAAAAGGGCAATAGTCTTCCACCCACCATTTTTCAGTGGCTACATGGTAGTTGTAGGGAGTGCAACTTATTCAAAATCAAAGGGAAGACCAACTGACTGAATCAGCAAGTAGGGAAGTAAGCATATAATGCCAGCCAGCAATTAATCGAACTTCCCAACTGACTAAAAGCGACTCAGTAGTTAGGTATTTCATTTAGTAGGTACAGAGGGAAGCAACTGACATACTAGCATAGGGTAGCGAACTATCGAACCAATTCAGCTAGTTAAGTCTCAAAAGCGGATCCGTTTGAAACCCTACAGGATATGAATCTAGACAATCAAATTGGATAAATTGGATCGTGTTCAAACCTCACCTTTCAAATTTTGTCTTGGATGTGATGTTTTGGAAGTTTTTTTTTTCAAGGTTAGCCTTCAGGAAGGCAATTCATATGATTTGAATTCTGAACCAACCTGGCCTATAGACCAGTTGCCATGTAAAGGTATTCACTTATGTTATGCACTTCCAGTTCCAATTGAGCAATGAAAAAAAACTGGTTGTTTAGGGTATTTACTGTAGGGGATTATACTCCCGAGATATGTGCGGATTATACTTTACGAAACCATTAGAAGGATCCCTATTAAACAACCAGTAAAATGAAAAGTAAGAGGGCTGTTTTTGTGGCTCAATCGAAATGTTGTCGGCGGTGCGTTTCAATTCGTTCACTTCCCGCATGCCTTAAAGGATCTCACGGGTACATCTGTGGAAGTCGCTTGGCACAACATGTCAGTTTTGTCGCTTCCCATGTTGAAAGGACCAACACAAATAGGGTTGATGTAAAGGAGGAATTGAACAGATGCTTTCAAGATGTTTTGAACAGACCTATCACTCATGCTTCTTTATGTATATATATATATATATACATGTATGAATTTGTAACATGTGTGCATGTAGTTGGTATTTTCAATGTATTTTCTATCTTTCACTCTTCAGAAGCTTGGGCGGAACTACACAGCTGGGGTGTTCGGTGTTTTGTGTCGGTTGTTTTGGGGAGATTACAACGATCCCAGGGATTCAGCAGTACTTGTTCAGCTACACCGCCGAAAACTAATACATCTTCGTTCATGGTTGATTTTTAATTGTCATTCGTTCGTTTTCGGGTGGTACAATTTATTTTGGATTGGTGATGACGAAAAACACCCAGGTACTTCAAGCAGAGCTCGCAGCAGACGGAAGTAGTTTCTTCATAGCTGTGTGGGATACAGTCCAAGAGAGCTCATCCATTTTCCAGGTCTGCTTGGGTAAAGGGGGTGTTTCTTGTCGGAACAGTTTTGACGTGTCATTACGATGATTAAACCGTAAGAAGAGTCATACATATATATATATATATTTATTTATGTATACAGTCATAGAAGTTTCGACATGATGTTGGAGTGCCATGATTTAGATCTTTGTAGATATTATTCATAACTTGATTCTTGTGGCGTTATGTTTACTTTGTACCTTGGTACTGGTGTTCTGCCATAAGTTTGCTTTTGTGATCAGATCTTTGCATGATGCGCATGTTCTGCCTACTTTTAGGGCTGCAGGTTGGCAACCTACAGGGTTTTCAGTTTGCTTTACATGTATATTCTGCGTACAGGTTGGCAACCTACAGGGTTTTGAGGCTGCATTACTATATGTTCTTCTACCTTTAGGTTGGAGTTGGCAACATACAGGGTTTTGAGGCTGCATTACATGTATATTCTGCCTACTTTTAGGGCTGCAGGTTGGCAATCTACAGGGTTTTGAGGCTGCAGGTAGGCAACATACAAGGTTTTGAGGCTGCATTACATGTATATTTTGCTTACTTTTAGAGCTGCAGGTTGGCAACCTACAGGGTTTGGAGGCTGCATTTACTTGCATACTCTGCCTACCTTGATGGCTGCAGGTTGGCAACCTACATGGATTTGAGGCTGCATTGCATGTCTATTCTGCCTACTTTTAGGGCTGCGGGTTGGCAACCTACAGGGTTTGGTGATATTATGTTTTCTTTTGTGGCTGCAGGTTGGCAACCTACATGGTTTTGAGGCTGCATTACTTGCATGTTCTCCCTACTTTTGGGGCTGTAGGTTGGCAACCTGCAGGGTTTGGAGGCTGCATCACATGTATACTCTGCCTACTTTTAGGGCTGCAGGTTGGCAACCTACAGGGTTTTGAGGCTGCATTACATGTATATTTTGCCTACTTTTAGGGCTGCAGGTTGGCAACCTACAGGGTTTTGAGGCTGCATTACATGTATATTTTGCCTACTTTTAGGGCTGCAGGTTGGCAACCTACAGGGTTTTGAGGCTGCATTACATGTATATTTTGCCTACTTTTAGGGCTGCAGGTTGGCAACCTACAGGGTTTGGAGGCTGCATTACATGTATATTCTGCCTACTGTTAGGGCTGCAGGTTGGCAACCTACAGGGTTTTCAGTTTGCTTTACATGTATATTCTGCGTACAGGTTGGCAACCTACAGGGTTTTGAGGCTGCATTACTATATGTTCTTCTACCTTTAGGTTGGAGTTGGCAACATACAGGGTTTTGAGGCTGCATTACATGTATATTCTGCCTACTTTTAGGGCTGCAGGTTGGCAACCTACAGGGTTTGGAGGCTGCATTTACTCGCATACTCTGCCTACCTTTATGGCCGCAGGTTGGCAACCTACAGGGTTTTGAGGCTGCATTGCATGTATATTCTGCCTACTTTTAGGGTTGCATGTTGGCAACCTACAGGGTTTTGAGGCTGCATTACCTTCATGTTCTGCTTACTTGTGGGGTTGTAGGTTTGGAAGCTACAGGGTTGGAGGATGCATTACTTGCATGTTCTGTCTACTTTTGGGGCTGCAGGTTGGCAACCTAAAATATTGGGCGTTGAATTTGCGATTGAACATGATAGAATTCAAAAGAAGCATCAAAAACATAATCCGAGAATCAGGGTTTAGCCTGGATCAGAAATTCACAATGATAGATGTGTTTGTTCTTACTAACTTTTCAAATTCTCAGTTGCACATGCTTCCCCACAGCATCACCTCAGCTCCAATGGTGAGGTGGGGATCTCCTTGGAAAGCACCAGCAACGCCATGGTGGAGCATCAGCAGTTGCGAAAGCTGAGACAAAGTTGGACCTCCCGGCATCTTAGATTCTCGGTTCCCAGTTGCCGTTGTTGTTGTTGTTGTTGTTGTTGTTGTTGTTGTTGTTGTTGTGGTGTTGGTTGTTGTTGTGGTGTTGGTTGTGGTTGTGGTGTTGGTTGTGGTGTTGGTTGTGGGTGTGGTGGGTCAAACATTGGGGGCATGGGGGAATTTAGACTTCCCGCAGGGACCATTACTTCAGTAGCACAAACATTGACAAGGAGAATCAAAAGTTAAAACAGGATCAAAATATATTTGACTAAAGCCGACTGAGGTTCAACAAAAACTGATATAGCCGCTATAGCCTTTTGATCCAAGTTCCCCTTGATTTCAGGATTGATGCTGACGCCATTTGCGGCCTTTGTGCAGATCTTAGCTCGAAATCAGCAAATCAGCATCTCAACCTGTTGATCTTGTTGCAATACTCAGGCAATAATCACTAATCAAACATTTCAAGGAAACGCTTTCCCATCAACAAAATCCCAAAGAATCCCGTCAAAAGTTGGTTCGGATTCAGTTGGCGAGATCCCTCACCCAGGTCCATAGCAGCAGAGAGATTTGGGCATTTCCTCCAGAGATCAGAGAGGACGGGGGACAATGGGGGACACAGCGGAACGTCAGGTGCAAGAACTTATTTGAGATTTTTGCATAGGAGGTCGGGGTCCACCATAAGGCCATAAGGACCTTGTTACATGGGAAAATCAAAAATCAACCCTAAAAAATGACAGGTAGCAAGTCCCTTGGTGATACAGGGTTTCTCCAATTTTTAGGGTTGTTTCAGGTGATTATGGCAAACCCTGGAGGTAACAATTGTGCACTAGGCTTAGAGAATTTGGTTGGTTACTATGGTTATGTTGAAATTACTGCCATTTTGGTATGAAGGTCCCCCATGATTTACAGAGTTTTGCGATTCCAAAGGGGTGCAGCAATTTACTTTACATGCCCATGACAAACATGGTGCCATGAATGAAAAGACATGATAAATTGATTAAAAAACCGAAGCTGTGAGCTATGAGAAGCCGAAATTAAAAAAGAAAACACGAAAAACACACCACGCAACAAGTGGAGGCCTGTAGATTTGGTTCATTGCTTCCATCTACCTCTTGGGGAAGTTGTGTTTTTTTTTGTTTTCCCAGTCGCGAAATTCGGCTCTTTTTTTCAGGTTGTCACGCCATCATTGATTCACAAGTGGTGGCCTTAAGCGGCCACACTCAAAACAGGTCAAATGACGGCCATGATGGCATGATGTCATGATGGAAAAGGTAGGAAGCAAAACATCATTATATATATATATATCACCACCTACAAGGCTTTTTCTTGGGGTAAAAATGCCCTTAAATGTTATGTCAGTTTCTCCAGCTATTGAAATGTTGTTTGATAACATTGAGTCTGTTCAAGTGGCATTGTAGATGTTAGTTCAACACGCTTTGGCTTAGGATTTTCAAAGATCTGAAGAGGCTAGAGCCAAGAGTTCACTCCAGACGAATGGAGATGTACCGACTGTGTTGTAAACATCAAAATGCAGTGTTCAATTGTTCAAATTGGGTTGTGATTTCACAGCATGCATGATGATTTCAATTTTACTGACCAAGATCTTGAAGCGTCTCTATATAGTTTGTACTGTTTCATATCCTACCAAACTATACCAAATTCGAAAAATAACTTTTTTTTTGGTGAATTGACGGTGATAGGGTCTACCTACCCTAAATTATTTGTTGTTTTGATTTCTGTGTATATCCCTAATTTGTGGAAGTGTTTGTTGCAAATTTAAGTCTCCACTACACCTCCGTTAAAGGCGGCGCCATTTGGTTGAGGTCAAGTGAAGGGAGCAGCATCTCTGGTTTGGGTTTCTTCTTCCTTAAGGGCTTGGCAGCATGGCTCGTTCATTGTTGGATGAACAAGGGAATTGTTCCAGAAAGGTTCCTAGTGGTAAAAGGATAAAGCACGGAGAATCATTGGAAAAAGAGCTCCCATATCAGTGGAGATCGGGGTTGAAATCTCAAGTTTGTGTCTACACAGTGTTTTCGGCCTGTAGAGTTAATTTGTTGGGTTCAGAAAGTGCCATGGACCTTGCTTTCACCAACTCAGTGCCATAGCCAAGTAGTGGTTGCCTTTACAAAGCTTGAGTAGGTAATTCCAACCCCAAGAATGTTCATGGGATATTACCATGGGGCCCAAGAAGGTTTCAGCAAAAATGGCCGAAAACGTCCCAAGGATTGCAAAGTTTCTGGTTGGATGAACATGACCAGCTGTAGCGCTTCATGTGGTGGCGGTGTGGTGCGGCAAGCACGCGAAGTCTTGAACTTGTCAGAGTCCTCCAGAGGCATATTGGCCTTACAACCATTCGCGGTGGAGGGCAAAATTAACAAGGACAGTCATGGTGGATTTACGTGCATATATATTTATTTATATATATACATATATATTTGAATAAATATATGTAAATATCATATATATTCTTTTTAATATTTACCCATCTTAAAAAATATACATACTATCATTTATCCATGTGTTTAAGTAGATTTGCTGCAGGATACATAATCATCGCCATGGTATAAATCACCAAATTTTGTGGAATATGTTTTGCCCTTAAAAGGCAGTCCGAAGTCGCTAGCTAGAGGCCAGTCAGTGCATGTATACTTAGAAGCAAAACATGTGTTCAAACACTGCAAGGTTGCACCCCTGCTGTTTCATCATCCCCTATATAACCTCTATAATCCCACATAGTCCCTAATACAATCTGGATTTTTCCAAGAAATCTCCAACATGACCCACTGAACGGACCCCGAAAAAACCTGAGTATCTAATAGCTTGATCGCAACTTACTTAGGGGTCCGTTAATAATGTCCCAGTCAATTTTTGATGGATTAAACCGTGTAAACATTTTTCTTCAAGCCTGCATTGAAGTGTCCAATTTCAAGTGAAGCCAAACAGAATCAAAAAATGAACAGGTTTTAGACACCTTTTTTTTTCTCAATCAGCGGATTTGAAGCAGAAACTCCTATGAGAGACTCCTCGCTTTGGAAACGGACCCCCCTGAAATTCTTGGTTGGAACCATGCTGACGGAATCTCCTCTTCCATGAGGAGATTCCGAACCTGGAACCCATCATTCCTAAAGTTTCCGAATATGATTCATTCCATTCCCATTCCGCATCCATACAAAAACCTACATGTTTGCCACAGTTTTTGCTCAAAAAATCAACCATGTATGGATGTATGGTATATTTACCTACATTTGGTTGTTTTTAATGGTAAAATATGGTAAATGTAGGTAAATATACCATGACCATCCCATGGGAATCCGGTCATGGGATGCATTCCTTCGACCTTTCGGCCTCCGCCTCATGGAGGTGGAGAACCATGCCCATCAGACCTGGAACGTGAGGTGGCTTGTAACGAAAAAGTCTGTCCTGTGGATTGCCAAATGAGCCCTTGGAAAGATGCAGGCGTGGGCCCGTTGAGGTGGAAAATGGCGTGTGGGAAAATGTCACGATGTAAAAGGTGTACTTAATGGACATATCACAAGGGGGGAACAGAGTTACGAAAGGGTGTCAATTCACCATAATTTAGGGTTTAATTGGCACCCCTTGAAAGGTGCTGGTACTGGGTAGTATGATGTTGTGTTTCTTCATAAGGAAAATTTATTGAATAAAGGTGGTCATAGGTGCTATAGGCAGTATAATGCAGTATAATGCAGTTTTTCAGTTTTTCCGTTAAATATATTTCACTATGCCATGCACAATATGGCCTTTGCCACATGTTTCTTGGCAGAACCACAATACTTCGCTACTTCCTTTGATTTGAGTGTTGGATGATGGACATTGCCATGGCCACCTACGAAGCCACAGAAAAAGTCACCACCGGGCACCGGACTCACCCACCGTTTCGTTAAATCCGAACCAATCTTTTTCGCTCCGAGAATGACTAGGAAAAAAATCCTTGGGAATGTATTTATATGCAAACTAACTAATTATTTGGCACCTTCACCGGGAGGATGTCGGTGATTTTTTTTTCGGATGCCTCTTCGGTTTTAACGAAGAGGTGCTTGTTCCAAGAGCTGTGGAGGTGGATTACTTCAACAGAAACTTTTCCACTTCACGGGTTGGAGTGGATGGAATGAATGGACGCCGGGTGGTTGGTGTTGACCCCTTTTCGATGCAACTCCCCCCATACACCCCTGAAATTTAACATAGCCCCTAAAAATAGGCAATTCTCAAAAGGAAACTCATCTTCCCACCCTCATTTTTAAGGGGCTATGTTAAATTTTTTTGGGGGGGTATTCTTATTAGTGGATACAGATAAATGTCGATTCCGTTGATGGCTGACATCCAGAAAGTGGATTTCCGGTTAGGTAGGACAGGACTTTTGCGAGATCAACAATGCTTTGGCCTGCTGAATTTTGACACAAACCCATTCACGTTCATAACTTAGTTTGTGCCATATATATATATATGTATATATCAATTTATATCTTTAGTTTACATTACATAACGTCAATTCACATTATATACATACATAGTAAAGATACTTGACTTGCAGCCCATAAAGTTGCCTATTCACGCCTATTCATGAAGCTGTTTAAACCGAGTTCGATTAATCAACAGAGTTCAATGGCTTAGCAATTCTTGCATAAAAGAGTCATCATCCAATGATCAACTCTGTATATTTCTTTTATTTCTGAAAAACTGGGCTTGGCCATGTTGGTTAGCAAATAGTAGCGGCTCACCACTGCTTTGATTCTTACACCCCGCAAATCCAGCATCTCGCAAAAGAAAAGCCTGCAACTCTTTGAAAAATCAAGGGTTCTTCTTACAAAGATTTGTAAGGGAGTGTAAACAAAGAAAAGAGATAAAGAGCCATCATGTTTACCTCTGCAGTTTCCTTCAACGAACAACGCATGCGGCACAGCCTGTTGCATGACAATTGCCCACAGTAAAACTATGTAAAACTGGTGGGCAGCTTGTTACTTTCCTCATGACTTCCATATATGAGCCTAGGTGATGTGGTTCCCTGTTCATGTTTGGTAGTTTCAATATATATGTTATATTTTACACTTCAGATTCAAGAGATGATACAACTTTGACGATATGACTGATATTTTCAATTGGTTTGGGTGAGAAGCTCGCAACAAAATGAAAGCTTCATTTCTGAATGTTTTGGGATCTCAGCCAGCTTCGATGCTTTTAAGGACTCGACTTATCATGTCGCAAGCAAGACATGGTGGAGCCCCGTGTTCGTTCCCTGGATGACAGATATGACAGATTTTTGTTCCGAAAAACCGTTTCATAGAAATCATGGACGACACACGCTTTTCCCTGGACATGGAACGACACAAAACATCACAAAATCATCGATTCTTTGCAGATGATATTCCTTTTTTCCGCATGGACGTGTTCAGTGTTCAGGTTCCATACTTTTCAGTGGTGTCTACTGCATACCCACTATTTTTGTTGCACCCTAATTAAGAATAGATGACAAACATGTATACATGTTTCATGATGATGCGCATGTGCGAAAAAACCCTTCGGTTCACCATCCTCATCCAGAATGCTGGCTCGTCACCACCAGGATGACATGAACCATTTTTATCCATTTTTAGGAATCCCAACTACCAAAGCTGTATGGCTGCCACGAGCGAGCCTTGGTTGGATTCATGCCGCCGAGGCATATCTTGGAACATCAAGTTGGATGCAATTCTCAACGATGTGGAGGACGGTAAGTTGTTGTTCATTGCGAATATGTGTTGGCGACACACACCTTACCTAAAACGAGCACAATTCGGCCCCTAAAAATAGGCCTTTTGCCCCTTTAAAGGAAAGGATCGTCTCCCTTTGGATATGTTCGGGGAGGATATGTTCTCGAGTTATCAGTTCGTTGACTCCACATGTTGAAGCGCCACACCCATGGCTAAATGCAGGTTTTCCATGCCGAGTCCCGGAGACCTCTTTTTCGAACCATTTTTTTCACCAATTCGGACAATTGATGGTTTGGGGCCCGGTGGTTTGGATTTTGGATTTAAGATGATTTAATAAAGTAACATCCCCTTTTTCAAAGGGATTGTTATATACTTAGGTGGTAGCTCGAGAATCCCCCAAACCACCGGGCCCCAAACCACCGTGGATTTAGCTCATGACCCATGATGCGACAGGATTTGATTGCGTTTTGTCTGATTGGATTGACAAAGGTCCTTGTTTTTTGGCCGAATCCGGGGATTCCAAAGGGGCGAAGGGAGGAACTTGGAGTTGGAAGATCCATGAAAATGACGAGATGACAGTTTTTTTTTGAGGGAATATATATATATATATATTTGTTATAACACCAATGTTCACGGATTTTTTTGGGAAAGAACATGATAACCATGATATTGCATTGTAGTGCTAAGGTTTTTAGATGGATTACTGTAAATCTGTCACGATTAAACATGACTAGAGGTTTGTAGATAACGAGCTTAGTAGTAAGTGACATTTACAAAAAGGTCGGAATGATCAAAAAAAATGATCCAAGTCCACCATGTTGTTTTCATCATCAGCATCATGAACCTTTATAAATTTTATAATTTATAACCGTTAAATACATGATATCTTCGTATGGAATCCCCCAGTCCCAGGATTCCAGTTGGCAAATTAAGGTTTTCCTACGCCTTTTGGGAGCCCATCACATGGTTCGAACACTGAGAAATGTTTACGGACCCCCAAGATGCGCCAAGTTGAGAAAAAACACCAACCCCCAAAAAAAAGCAACGAAACCATGGGAAAAAAAAACCATGCAAAACCAGGTCACCTGGGTTGTTTGTTTCATACAGTAGATGAGTTTTGCAATGTTTTTGCCAAGAAAATCAATAAACAGCACCGTGACAAGAGCAACATTTATGATGTTTTTTTTATAAGGGGGAAGGCCCGATGAATTTTATATAGTGATTCTTGAAGCCCCAATTACAGTTAAGGGTAGATTCATGCTTTGCTTTGATGCATTTAGTCTGGCTCAGGTTCAAAGACATGTGGCGGTGGACAACGGCAACAGTATCGGAAGGCCGAGAAAGGGCTTAATGGCTTACCCTCCAGGGAACTTTTAAAGGTCGATGGTTTTCCAAACTTCCCAAGGTGGGATATGTTTGTTTTCTGGAGGGTAGTTTTTTTTTTTTTTTTCGGCTGATTTTTTTCTGCTGGACAGCATCATTCAATCTACAACCCTGCGGGTTTTTACATGGAAGCCTTGTAAGGGGAGATGTCCAGATATGAGATGATATGAGCCATGTTGTAGATTATCGTGTATTGTCTCATGATTTGAGGTTATTTACATTCAAACAGGGTTTTGAATTTGTTAGCTGAAAAACGATAGGGGACGCTCTAAAAAACGATTCCCCTAAGACATACATGTAGATATTGCAGGACTTGGAAAACGATAGGGGAGGCCATGATTTACCCAAAGCATCCCGGTTTTACAATAAATATTAACCATGCCTCATATGCAATCATTATAAAGAGAACACATGCTTCGATTGATTCCAAGTGGTTTTTGCCATTGTCATGTTGCTAATCAACTTTGGTGGTTTCAAACTGAGGTTGTTTCAACACACCTTTGGAACACACCCCTAAAGGGATTCCTTTCGTAGTTGGGTGGGGGGATTGCCTGGGGTGTGCTCTATGGTTGTGTTGTAATTTTCTTGGATTCAAAGATTGTTTATTTCCTACTTGGAAGGTGATCCAGTTTGAAAGAAACCTCTTCAAATGGGTTGGGAAATCATGGCTGGTCAACCAACCCCCCCTCCAGAAATAGCTGGTCTTATGATGAGGACTTATTAACCATGGTTCCCCTTACTCGGCGTTGACCAGCCATAAGGAAAACACCCCAATTGTAGCCGTTGTATTCTATGTCAAGCTAGAAGGTGGATGGCAGTAACAACCATCCGGTGGTTTTTGTATATACATTAGTATTTTATTATTATAAGTATTATTGAACCATCATTTTTATTTATATATACATATTTATTTCTATATACACAGTAGTTTTATATTATTATCATTTTCATTCTTGAACCATGATACAATTTCATTTTCCCACTGTTTCTGCTGATATGGCATGGATATCATCCAGCCCAACCCTCAGGTGTTGGATGAGGCCACTGAAGGGGGAAAGACATGCGCAGAAATGCAAACGCACCTCTGGCAGCGATGGAGCAATTTCTGCCAGCACCTTCCAAGGGGTGCCAATTAAACCCTAAGGGGCCTAAGGGATGGTTAATTGACACCCTTTAGGAACCATTTGGCACCCTTTGGAAGGTCCAGGTTTGTTGTGGTGTTTATTATGGGTAGTGGAAATGAGGGTTTATAGGAATCAAATACTACTAAAGATACTGTTGATGGAGGAAATCCTGCACCATTTGGGATGTACATAACCCTGCAAAAATGGAATAAACTACCTATAGACTGGTGCAGGATTCTGCCACCAACAGTATCATAATCTGGGTGTTGACTGCTACTGGGCTGGGGGACAACCCATTTTTTTCATTTTTTCTTCAGTGGCTTCCTTGATTTTACCTGGCTTTTTTGCTTTGTTTTGTGGCCAATGTTGGGGCCATGTTTTTTTGTTTTTAGTTGTTTGTTTTGGGGTCTATGGTCCATAAATGTTTTTTGATATGTACCATGTAAAAATACATTACTTTTGTTCTTTTGAGAAACCTATGATGTTTGATCCATGATTTCCTTTAAAACTGGTGTTGAATTTGACCGTCCTGTCTCCCTTCACATGTCAGAAGTGAACTTTTCAAATCTCGCTTCATGTCTTCAATATCGCTTCATTTGTTGCTTAAGATAAGATTTTCTTAAAACACAACCCATAGGATCCATGGGGCTGGCATATTTCCCTACATTTGGCTGATTTGTCTGGAAAATGTAGGTATTTGTATGCCAAATGTAGGTGAATATATATTTATATATATATATACATATTTATATCTCATACATGGATCCGTCATGGGCAATGGTGGGTTTCATTGAACCTTTTCTGAATTCTTTGACTTTTCAGCTAAGGTCACGCCAGGTGATGTGTAACCAAGTCGCATGCAAGGCTTTGGGGGAGCCTGGAGAAGTACGGTACGAAAAAACGTGCTGTCCAGGGCAGTTGACAAGCCACCATTTACAGTGGAAATTTTGAAACTATTTGGACTCCAAACATGCCCTGGTATTGGGCTGAATGGTACCAAAACAACAAAAACATGTTGTTTTTTTTTCGGGATCATATTGGGTTGTTTCGGAAAGATAACGTATCATGCATGAGTTTCTTGTTTCGGTCTTTGTTTTTCAAACATCCTCTATATATGTTCATCTTGTGTTTGAATTAAAATGCTGACCAACATCATGCTTTTGGATGATTTGTGTTTTATATTTACCTCCCCCGAAAATCGACGAATGTCCCCAAAAAGAGAGACCATTTCAAAAGGAAAGTTCATCATGCCAACCATTGAGAAAATCAGGGGGATATCATCCCTGAAACAGCTTGGGGCCTGTTGTTGTTACCCTCCAGGAACCTCACATGAGCAATGAAAAAGATCCCGGTTGTTTACGACCAAGGTGTATAGGAGATTATACTATCCAGTTTTATGGGGATGATCTATTATCAATAAACCATGAAATACGGATCCATTATTAAAGAACCAGTGCTTCATGGAAAGTAAGGCCGGGTTTTTTTTGGTGGCTCACATGGCGATTGCTAGGAAAATCACCATTTTGAAATAGGAGATTCATGGCTGGTCAACCTACCCCCACCCCCTAACGTACCCATCCAAAGAAATGCTGTAAGGACTTCTTAAAGGCTTAAATTAACCCATTGGTTTCCCTTAAGGCCGGCTATGAAACCCCCTATTTCCGAGAGGTTGAAGGCTTTGATCCAATGGCAGTTGGACGTTCCACAGGTGCGGGCTTTGGGGGGGAACAAACATGTCTGACTTGTGACCGTCGTTTTGTTTTGTTGAGGAGTTGTTCGATGTCTCTAAGGGAAGTGTGCATGGCACTTCAAGTTTCTTTTTTTTTTTGCGGGGGGGTGAAGGGGGGATATAGGGTGTAGTGTTTTGTTTTTTTGTTGTGCGGAAGGTGAAGGGGGGCAGGCGGGGCATTCTTTCTTGAGGATTTTTGAGTTTGAATTTGTGCAACCTCGTTGTTTATCAAAGCAAAGTTGGAAAATGGTAAAACCAAACGAAATTAGGTACATATAGATCATATAGGTACATTAGGTACATGTCTCAATCAAATCATTTGAATTTGTACAACCAAAAAAATGAGTTTATATCCATTTACCTTGAGCAAAATTGTGCCACATCATGGCACTTTTAGCTGGGAAATTTACAGTCAGCTGAGGTTGGAGTTGAAAAAACATCCAAAAAAAAAGTGGTTGGCATAAGGGAGGATTTTCCAATGAAAATGGATGGAACATGGTTACCCTCTGGTAAACTAACATGGCAATGGAAAATGGACCTGTTGAAGATGTATTCCCTGTTAAAGATGGGAATTTTCTATTGCCATGTTAGTTTACTGGAAGGTAAATAAAGTCTCAAGTGACGGAAGTTTTCAACATACACCCCGGAAAATTAGCATTTTGAAGCTGAAAATCCAGGTGTTTGAAAAGAAAAATCATGTGAACCATCCACCTCCATTGTTTGGGTTCAACATGTGAATTTTCCAGGGAGTAGAACTTGAGAATGATACAATTCCAAACAGGGACCCTAGCTCCGCCCCCATGTTCAGCTTCCAAGGGGATCAATTTCAGGGCATTTCAGGGCTTTGTGCCATGGCTCCACCCTTGTAGACTTGTAGACACTTGGGATATTGCATATCAAGATGCACTAGATAATCTAGATAAGACATTTGACTGGCAACATTTGTCGGCAGTATATTTATATGTATACATACTGTAATATAAACATTGTTTTTTCTCTCAGAATAATAGGTGAACAAAAATGCCAAACAGATCATCAAAATGATGTAGATAAGATCAGATCATATGAGATTTGTAATGGCCTTCGAGATACCTCAAAAGCTGTGAATGTATTTCACACCATGGAAAGATGTTAAGTGGCTTTATTCATGAAATTATATGATACAAGTACATTTGATACAAGTACACAAAATGGAAGAACCATACTTTGTATTGAGTCTTTGGTAGATTGACTGAATATATGTATGTATATATATATATACTGATCGCAAGATTTTTGATGTGGAAACGTGTGAAGCATTTCAGACATCCGTGGACATCCCGTGAAATGCAAAGTTCTGACCCGAGCTGGTTCTCGTTTTGTAGTGCCTTTCCGGTAAAAAAACCATGGACCTCGATACTAAGACTTCTTTCGTTTCTCGATACTTACACGCTTGTTTTTTTGGTCAACTGAACGATAAATTGCAGGACAGGGAAAAAACCATGAAAAAACGTTACATGATACTGCATTTTAAGTCAACTGTGATGAATAACTGGAAGGTCCAGAAGGTTAGAAGACTTCAACCCCTCCACTCACACCCCGAAACCCGAATTAAAGAGGCTTCTAGAGCTAAGAATATGTTCAACATGATTTTGACGAGAATATGAAGGGAAACCCTCTACGGCTAGGAATATGAATGAAAAGGATTATGAAAAGGGAATGAAGTGAACACCCTGTTCAATTGGAAAATGATAACACACCAAAAAAGAAAACAAAGAGCTGTAAAATCAGTAGGGGTTTTAGTACAGTTCTTCCTATCGGAAACAAATATTTAAAATGACGTGTCTGCAAATGTGGCTGTCTAATAGGTTCTTTGTTTCATGAATCTCATATGAACATGATACTTCCTATTACCGTGCCTTCCATTATCTTCCAACCAGTCGTCTTGAAGAGTTCATGTTTCGATTTGGCTTGTTTTTTTCTATTTGGATGTTTCCGAAAATAGTGGGTTTTCCCCCCCAATCATCCATTTGCTCATAGGGTTTTCCATTATTTTCACCATCCATTTTGGGGTACTGTACCCCTATTTTTGGTTCAACACCCATTTTTCTGTCCAGGTTTTGACTTCGATATCAGTGACTATTGTGACTCCTTCGAGACCTTGGAGAATTGCCTCGGGAACAAAAGACACGGCCGTTTCGAGAGGTGTGTCATGCTTGGAAGTCATGAAGGAACTACTGATAGGCAAATGTGGTGGGGTTCCTAAGAAGGTAATTAAATGTAATTAAGATACACTGACAAAACAGATTTGGGGCGGCATTTTTTTCCGACTTTTGCTAAGTGAAAGATGTTTTCTCCTCTAGGGATCCATTTAGATTTTTGTTCACCTCATTTCGCATCTCCGGCACTGGGCCCCATGCATTTCTGCCACATTTCTGCCAGGGTGTGGGGGGAGAGGTTTGCCACCTCCTCAAACATTTCGAGGCCCCTGAAAAGTGATGCAAAGAAATGCAACAAAAAGAACTTGTTAATGTTTTTGTGTTATTTTAACCCCTACCAAGTAGCAGCTAATACACACTTGAAATGATTGCAAACCCGACAAACTCACCTTGCAAAGCTGCTTTTTTCTATGACACA
The DNA here is from genome assembly GCA_000507305.1 of Breviolum minutum Mf 1.05b.01. NCBI lineage: Eukaryota > Dinophyceae > Suessiales > Symbiodiniaceae > Breviolum > Breviolum minutum. The sequence continues at coordinate 81,308 of DF239753.1, forward strand.
AACATTCTTCATGAAGTTTGGGATGAGTTGTAATGAAAGCTTCAAGTTGAAACATTAAGTCAATCCCTCACTCCAGCTATGGTCCCTTGATGTTTGGTCTTTGGTCTATCCGAAGATGGCGAGAAGTTCACTCGGTGTTCAGGCACACCGAATTGGGGGGCAGGTGGATGTCGGTGGATTCGCGGCGCAAACTTTGGGACACGACGATTCGCTGGAGGATGTTTTTTTCATGATTTTGGCCCGTAAGCCAAAAGCATCCTGAAATATATGATCCATCCACACTGGTTCCAGATGTGTCAGTTTGGATTGAATGATCTTTTCGGTTGAACCTGGGGCAAAGTACTACAGATCAAGGTTGCTAGGTTTGTTGACAAAGTGGAAAGTACACACCAGGATGGAATATCACACCAGCAGGACCGTCTCAACGCTATTATTGTTTGCTGAACATCAGTGACTCTAACATGCAACAGGTTACCATCCTATGACTCTGAAAGCATCCAAATGTGTTCAAAAAAGATCAATGCATGCATAGACAATTATGTACACAGATGTTAAAGTACAGTGATTCATGCATCATACAAAATCAGAACTGAATATCGAAATGAAATGAAATGAAGTAAAGTGAATATTATATTATATTTTTTCGAAGTAAACAAATACAGTATACATACCCTAAGGATCCATGTATGATATATTTACCTACATTTGGTTAAATCATTGTATGCTCAATGTAGGTGTAGGCAAATATACCATACATGGATCCTATGGGATATAAATTCCTATCAAAGCCAACCAGCAAAGAATCAAACAAAAACTTCATAGGCCGAGAGGCTTAGCGTCTCGATGGAAGTGGATCAAATCCTCGAAGTGTCTCGTCGGGTTGCATTTTAAAGAGTTGAGCAGCTTTTTGAAGAACATCTACCCTCCAGGGAACTAACATATCCCCCGAAAATGGCATTTTGAAGATGATTTTCCTTTTCCCAAGGTGGGATATGTTAATCCCCTGGAGGGTATTTCTTAAGGAGGGTAGGGCGGAGGGGGTTAGTTGACCAGCGAAAAATGCCGTTAAAATTTGCCCAGATACTTGGTCACTTTGTTGAAGTGTTTGCTGCATGTCAAGTTGTTGTTTCTTTTAAGTAACTAGAGGTAATTTTTTGTTTGAAAGATTTTCTTGAGGTGAAGATATCTCGAAGCAATAGTTTCTCTTCATCATTTTTGAAGGTTCACCCCGACGAGAATCAGGGGGCAAGATCGGCACCCGTTGACAAAGGTGTTTTCAATGTTGAAATCAGCTAAGCAAGTATTGCGGTGGAATATTCCAGATTCGACGTTTTGCGGGATAGTTGCAAAAGATCAAAGTGAAAGCATTGGCAACGACATATAGTTATGAATGGTTGAACTTTGGAGACAATATATACACCCTTCTGAAAGTAGATGGTGCAACTCCCAGAAATTGGCTTAGTAAGGGGCCATCATAAACCAATACATGGGAGTTGCGCCATCTACTTTCCAGGTGGTATAGTAGCCATCCTAGAGAGAAGATGGAATTGAAGTCTTCTTCAACTGGAAAACGGATCTTTTGAAAATAAAAGTTGTACTAGATTCAGGATTCAAATCTCAAAACTCCCGGAAAGTTGTACCTCCTACCTACAAGAACTAGAACCCTCAAACTTTGCAAATCAGAATGGTTTAGTTGGATGGTTGTTTTGGGGGATGTCAGGATCGGATATTCCAGGTCTGCAAAATAACTATATCACAATTTGAAAGTGATTAGATGGTGTAACTCCCATGTCCCATGCACGCAGTTGTATTTATGATACAGATATATATATATATATATTTGATTCGTACAGTATATATATATATATCATTGTCAATATAATGTCAATATATAACATATCAATGAATAAAGACACCGTTTTTGGGTGACACCTCCTTTTCTAAACTAACTTTTGGGCATTGCATTGGTTTGATTTCCAGAGCTTTGGTTTTGGGTCTTGACACAGGAGCTATGTAAAATGAAGAATGTAAACGTTCGGGCGGGGTTGCACGAGTTGTTGATGTAGTAATGTGGTTCCGGGGCCGGTAGTCAACACTCTATTCGCCTTTCCAACCCTCTGTTGGCCACTGTGCGTTTTTGTTGCCCCCATTTTTATCGTTGTCGTCGACCTACATCCAGGGAGGTGCAACTACTATCATGCTCCGATCTCTTCCATCATCAACCACTACATCTAGTTTGATGGGGCTTATGGGTCAATCCTTTTTGAACCTCGCAGGCAAGCAGGCAACAAAACATGGAGAGAGAGAGAGAGAGCCAAGATACAGTTTTGTTTTTTGTGTGTTTTTTTCTTTTTGCTGTGTGAATGTTCTTTTCATGAGCATGGGAGTTGATAAATTGTATATAAATTTTATATACATGACAATGCATCATGACCAACAAACATTGAATATTATAATAGTATATACGTGTTTTGAAGATTTCGGAAGGCCGTGTTTGAAAGGAAAGCGTTGGAAACATGACATGGTTGCTGCAGATGTGATCAACATCTACCACGCAGAAAACATGGTGTCATTTTGTTCCAAAGTTAATGTTTGCATGTATCAATTCCACCATGTTACTGTGAAGAACTGAATTTGACAGAGTACACTGACATACATTATACAGTATCGTTGCATCTCGTTGCATCACATGACCAAAAGTCTTCATGGGCGCCGTGGAAAGCAGCAGGCTTCATGTCATAACAGTCTTATTAAGCCCGATTTCTGGGGTGCAGGGTGGACTAAGATGGGATACCTTGGGGCCCGGGGATGTTTCCGCTTCCAAAGATACCAGATTATTTGGCCTCACAGGCTCTTGATGCCAAAAGTAGATCAGCATGAATTGAGAAAGATGGTATTTGATCATGAAATCACAGGAATCTAAGGGTGCCCCCCCACCAAAGCCACCAGGCCCTAGTAAGGCCTTATTAAGGGAAACCAATGGTTAATAGTCCCCTTAGGTTCCCAGGATGAAACTTCAAAATCCACCGGGTATCACAGAAAGGATTCGAATAGATAGAACAAGTAGAATCAAGCTTTTCTACAAACATGTTTTGCCTTGTTGCCATGTTTCAGGCCTGAAATCATAAGATTGAGTTTTTTTTGTTTTTGTATTTTCGAGTTCTTACAGTTCACATAAAGCTGTGAATGCATGTGAAGGAGTGTTGGATTGAAGGTTCTTTTTGCTAAGGCGCAACCGTTGAACCGTGTTTTCACCTGACAGTTGTTTGTTGTCTCCTACAGCTTTTAACAAAAAAACTGAAGCGCCAAAGTTACCCAGTTGTAAGATAGATGTATTATATCATATCTGATAGATATATGTATATATTCAAATTTATACGGTATGTATGTAATTTTATTTCTATATTGAAGCCCCCCCCTTTCATTTTTTTGAACACATTAAGATATACAGTACCACATCCACGAGTCATCCAACTGGAGCAACATTGGCAGCCATTGTCCTCCCAAGTCCTCAGCCCAAGGAATGCCTATGACTTCCTATATTTACCATGGTGTACTCGCCAACCGCGACGTATTGTTGAGATTCTTGGATGTATCGAGGGGCCGTGAATCTCCCCTGAAAATGTTCGAATGGTTGGAGTCGATGATCCTTTCCTTTTAAAAGGGGCTATTTGGGCCTGGGTTTTAGGTGAGCAAATGCTGTTAGTTTTTATGGAGAATTATATACTTGGGGGTTTGCTTAACTTTTTTTTGGGGGGTGGTGGGTCTTGTTGACTCTGGCCATGGTTGACAAGTACCAGGCATGCCGAAACCCTGATTCGCAGTGGGTAATCTATTTATTTTTCATGAAGGGAACCTAAAGTAGTTCATATTATGTTACCCTCCCTGAAACCAACATAGCACCTGAAACTGGTGGTTGGAATACTAATTTCCTTTTGGAATGGCCTATTTTCAGGGGCTACGTTAGTTTCAGGGAGGGTACTTCCTTTTTATTTTGCACCTTGGTTTTTCTTCATGGAATTTCCACCCAGCAGCAAAGCAGCTATTGAATCCACAAGAGGTGACAAAAATGACTCCAAGGTTGTGGGGCCCCGATCATTGAGAAGGGTTCCAAGTGAACATTATCATGATTTACCCTGCACACCTATATATTTACAGATTACCATAGAACTGTAGTTGAAGTATTGCTGAGCTTCTAAGTTCCCAGTTTTTTTTTCCCAAATTTTTGTTAGGAAAACCAAGAGTCCAGTGAGTCCAGTTGTTTTTTTTGGTCTCCGAAGAAGCAAAGATCTGCAACTACGACTTAGTGATCGTGATCACCTGGGTCAACCGCAATCAAATCTGTCAAACATTGCATGTATTAAGGAATCATGTGTAACCTCAGCAGATAAAAAAAAAAAACAAGGATTCATGTTTGGTGTGATTTACCTGGAACTGGAATCATTTGGATACTTTGGATACAGCTGGGGTGTGTTGTAATTTTTCTTGGATGTTTGCTTGGCCCTGCCCGCATACAAAAGGATGGCCTTTATCAACTTTGTGGATCATTTTTGGGCAAAACGTGCAGTTGAGCTGTTTCTGGAGACCATCAGACATGGCTCGCCGTCATGGGCACGCACACGCGTGAGTCAAGCTCGTATTCAAGGTCCTTGTTTTTTTTTGTGTGTTTTTTTGGGGTTGTGAAAGGGATTGGAAAGGTTGAATCTTTGGAGGGATGACCAAGAAGCATGTTGAATGGTGAGATGTGAATAGAAAAGATTCAATGGAGAAATTTTATATTATTTATAATTCAAACGACCTGGGAAATTGTATCCTCAGCCAAAAAAACATGTTTTTTTTGTCCACATTTTTTCCGTTTCGAACATTTGGAACTCATGTTCCACTCAGCAGCTGTTTCTGGTTCCCTGAATAGGTGGTAGGTGATATATAATCACCCAATAGGCAATATATAAGTGGTATATACAGCCCAATTGGGGGATTATATATCACCGATCCCACCTTATTAAAGGGCACCAGGTTTCACTCCATGTTCTCCCACCCATGTGGTTTGGCACCTGAATTTTTTCAAGGCTTGGGACCCAATTTGGCATACTTCACCCTTCGGTTTGGGGAAGCTGCCATTTGTGACCCTGATGCACCCAGCGTCTTCGTTGATGGCCATTTGGTGTCACTCGCAGAACACTGTGCCACCCATATCAATGCGGATGCCATGCGTACCTCGGCATGTGTTGTTTTTTTATTTTTTTTTCCCGGGTTTGTTGCGACCAAAAAAAACAGGGGGAGGGCAAGGTTGATCTTGCCCAAATCAAGCATGGTATTGTTGATTATGAGTCAGGTATCTATCTATAATTGGATTACCACATGCGTTTTTGTTACTGTAGAGAAGGCTTCTATCTATAATTGGATTACCACGTGCGTTTTTGTTACTGTAGAGAAGGCTTTATGCTATTACGTCATCCGTTGAAACATTATGGATTGATCCAAGTGTGATTGAAATTGATGTTGACGTGATTTGATGAGATATTTTTGTTTGTTCCGCTTCAATGTATTGACTGATTGATTGCTTGATTGATTGAGTGATTGATGTATTTGGTTCAACCAATTGATCGGTTGATTCCTTGTGTGTTTGTTCAATCATTGAAATGAATTAAATGCTTGGCCAATCGTTGGTCCCTTACACTCGCAGAGCCCCTTCGAGTTTGGTGGGGTTGACTGATATGTAACTCACTAAAAGTTTAACCTGCAGCAGGGAACCCAACTTTTGCCTATATGGGTGTTTCCGAAAATAGGGGTACCCCAAAATGGATGGTTTAGAATGGAAAACCCTATTAAAATGGATGATTTGGGGGTACCACTATTTTTTGGAAACATCCATATAGAATGTTTGGTGTTTTTTGTTGAATTTTCAACCATGTATACAAGCGTCGATAAACGACTTTTGGTTTTAGTTGTTTGATGTTGTTTGTTGATCGTTTCAAGTTTTCAAGTTTTCAGGAAGAGATGGATTCAGATAGATGGCTGAAACAACACCAGCCGGTTTAGACTATATAGATATATATTTATGTATATCTACTATACTTACTGTATATACATATATATATATATATTTATGCAAATACTATATTCGGAAGTGCTCACAAGTCATATACGCCCCCTAAAAGTATCACTGAACCGCACAATTGGTTCACTGTAAATATGTGTCCTCTTCCGAGGAGGTTTTCTTTTGTAGGTTCCACGTTAGTTTTCGGGGTTCCATGATTCTCCTTCAAAGTGGGAATTCTTAAACTATAGTTAGTAGTTAGTCAACCTTCCCCCCCACATCCCCCCACCTTAAAGAATGGTTTTAGTAGCCATGCAGCCTTATTTTGGGAAAGCAATGGATAATATTCCCTGATCAAAGGGTAGCTATTTTTGGGCGGGTACGTTGACTAGCCATTATAAGAATCAGAGAAACCCTCCAATTTTGAGGGGTTCGTGAATGAACCTGTTTGTTTTTAAAGCAGGCCTGTAGGTTTTTGGATCTACCTAGCCAAGCTATTGATGTCCCAGGATTCTTACAAGGTGAGCCCCTCTAGGTATCAGTAGGGTTATAACCCCTGCAGATAGCCTTCTAAATGGGTAACTGGGGTTATTTCACCCTACTTACAGGGGCCCCATCATTCCATTTTACAACGATTGCAGGGGCCCACCTTCCGGGATGAACGGCAAACCTACCGAACTTTCGCACTAAAGCCTTAAAAGCTTCAAAATGATGGATGGCAAACCTACCGGACTTTAGTGTTAAAGCCTTCCAAGTGATGGATGGCAAACCTACCGGACTTTAGCACTAAAGCCTTAAAAGCTTCAAAATGATGGATGGCAAACCTACCAGACTTTAGCACTGAAGCCTTAAAAGCTTCAAAATGATGGATGGCAAACCTACCGGACTTTAGCACTGAAGGCTTCAAAATGATGGATGGCAAACCTACCGGACTTTAGCACTGAAGGCTTCAAAATGATGGATGGCAAACCTACCGGACTTTAGCACTGAAGGCTTCAAAATGATAGGAATGGCACAACCTAAATCGGGCTCTTTTAAAACCGGTGCCAGTTCAGGCCTCGCCAGATCAGTTCTGGAGAAAGAATCGCATCCTCGCACCCTTCGTTCAAACCGGGAGCAAGTTGATGTGACACTTGGGTTCACCGGACACAAAACCACACTAAAAGACCTGGTCGTTCATCGAACAGGACTCAGACATCCAAAAGAAAAACACCTTGGATATTTGGATATATATGTTTTTTTTTTGTTTCTCCTAAATGTTCAAAAAGATGTTATTTTCAGGAAATTGGCGGGTTAATATGAAACAACTTCTACAGTAGTGAATTGCAGCTTTACTATTTTGTTTTTCCTGCGAACATTGGGCCATGATGCAGGAGATAATCAGATCATGTTCTTGCCAGCATCCCTGTTTCAAAACCGTACCTAGACAAGATGCAGAGTTGTAAAAAAATCAAGCATTAAATCCATAGAACATCGAAGAGGTCCAGAACAGAAAATGCAAGAACTGTAAGTATCACAGCCAAATTTTAGGACAGTGTTTGAGTGTCGACTTGCTTTTGGAGGCACACTTGGATACAGACATGATACTGATACTTACCCCCGCAAATGTCAGAGGAAATCAGCTTCATTTTGATCATTGTGATTTGACATTGTCTCCTTTATCCTTTTCATTTTTGGGGGAACCCGGTCGCCATCACCTTTTCAATTTAATCCCATAGATTCTGCTACTGTACGCATCCTGGCATTTTTCCAGCGGCTTGAAGCTTAAGGATCTGGGTGGCTCCCTCCATGGGGCTATCGGAGCTTCTTGAACTCGCCAATCGCCATCAGCAACGCTTGGGATACGCCATTTTTCGACTATGAGACGTCTCAGTTGGAATCCTGGGAAACTTTTTGGTTGCGGATGGACCGATGGACCGATGGACCTGTGGCTGGCTGAAATGTAGGCCAGGGATGACCAGGGTGGGTGGGTTGTGGGGGTGTATACACATGTATTTGTGCCAGTGTGTGTGTGTGTGTGTGATTTTTTTCGGGTGTGGGTTGCTTGCTATCTTTTTAAAGAAGTGTGTGTGTGTGTGTGTTTAGGACACTCCCGCGATGTTTATGCTGACCAAAAAACCCATCCATGTTTTGACGATTTTGGCCAGGGCGGATGCGCTGTGCTTCCCTAGCCAGAGCCACATGAGTCGACAGCATTGAGACGTCATTCGCAGGCAAGTTTCACAGCTCCAAACTCCACATGTCTTGTGAAGACTCAGAATTCCTGACAGAGTCTCGAGTCTTGAGTTTTTCCAGCAAGCATGCCCAACTCTGGATCCAATACTGTATTGATGTTTAAGAATTTGAGTTGATTTGATTATGTATATTTGATTACTCTAAAGATATCGTTGTTATTGTTGCAGACATGTTCACCGAATCTACTCAATTGTTGCTTGATATTGACATTTCAATTCAACCCATGAAAGAAAAAACTCGTTGTAACTTTTTGTCAGCACTTCGTTGGGGCTTCCAACTTTCAGAAAGATCCAGTTCAATAAATCTCCAAACGAAGGCATCAGCAAGCTGCTGATGCTGGACTGCATAGAGAGAAAACGTCAACGTGAAAACCGGCCAATATGGCAACGGGCAACGCGGGCGACGTCCACCACGAAACGTTTTTTTGCCGACCTACGAAATCCGGCCATGTGATTCTGGATTAGAAAGGATGAGGTGAAGCTGCCATTGGCAGATGGAAAGCCAATGACATGTATATATATATATACCTGGCAATTCCTTGTGACCTTTTTGGGATGGTTAAGTTACCCTTTTACATATATATATATATAGGTTAAGTGACCTCCAGCTAGGAAATGAAAAGGTCACTTTGAATCACCTTGTATGTATTATATAGTCACTTGTTTTGTTGCTGGCCGCCACTATTGATCACATGGATGCATAATTACTATACCTTGTACGTCAGAGAAGAAATTCTTAAAATTCAGAGATCTTTTGATATTTTTTGATTTGAATCACAGCCTCTTCCTTTTTTTTGGGCTAGTCTTTTTCACACATGGATCGGTTTGAGAAATGATTCTTGGTTCGGAAAAAAAACGCACCGGACGCAACCTCTTTCGGAGGTCAGGCACTGGTTGGCACGGGTTGGGATGGTCATATGTGAAAACAGGAATTATTGTAGTTATTGGCATATCTACATCCCAACTGACCTCTATTTTTGAAGACGAACCCTCCAAAACAAGGCAGTTTGAAATCAAATGAGTTCTAAGTATAGTAGCATGTCAACATTATAATTCTTCATTCGGCTACATATTCACTGTTAATTTGTCATCCCACGTGGTTCGTCTGATTTCTACACCCAACAGAACAAACACACACACACACACACACACATGGAAAACCCATCAGTTCGGAAGTGTGGAGACTTAAGGGTACCCTCCCTGAAAACATTTTCGCCCCTGACAATTAATGGTTGGAATACTCGTTTCCTTTTTGGATTTGGCCTGTTTTCAGAGACGTAGTTTTATGGTAGTTCACAGCTGAGTACATGCGATACTGTTGATGGAAGAAATCCCAAACAACCATCTAGGATGTACAAAACCTTGTAATTGATGCCCGGAAGCCGGGGCAGCGTTTTATCGTGTTTGAAGATCCAGTCTTGTACTCAATTTCTCAATGCATGGAAACGCTGCGGTTTAAAGTGTTTTTTGTTGACTCATTTGCCGTTTTTATTGATTCATGTGCGCACTGCTGTTGAGAGTTGCAAGAAATTACTGTTTTACCATAACGACAAGTGAATTCTATCTTGTACAGACCTGAAAAAGCCGTAACGTTTTTCATGGGTGTGGAAACACAAAACGAAGCTCTCGTTGTGGTAAAACACTTATCTTTTGCAACTCTTAATCGCAGGGTGGGCAGCGTCTGTGTTTTTTCATTACATCAGTTTTCGCAAAGTCTGCGCAGTTCATTCCGTAGCACTTGGAACACCAACATTATCACAGGTTTGGGCGGTTTGGGCATGTGTAAAGTATGTACCGAAGCAGTCCATTCCGTAGCACTTGGTACACGAAAACAAAAACGCAAAACGGTACCCCGGTTTTCGGGCCGTAGGCTTAAACTACCTATCAACTGGTGCAGGATTTCTTTTTTCATCAACAGTATGGGTTATATTACAGGTGGATTCATGTGTTCACGTCGCCTTAGGCGTTTTTGTTTTCTGCAAGAAGGTGTAATAAAAAGAGAATCACTCATCCTCCAGAATTTACAGAGATGTGTTGTTCAAAGGAATTTATATTTCCTAAATTGTTGGTACCCTGACCATGCAAATTAGCTAAAATACAACATGTAGGTAGATCTAAAATACATGGATTGGGGAATTCGCTCAATCATATAGCCTATAGGCTCTAGGATTTCATAAATAATTTATGTTCATCAACGTGCCTCCCGGATTGTCATTGAATTTAGGCTCGGACTATGTGAAGAGAACGTTTGCTGATTTGTTTCTAAATGCTGGAACCAACAGTTTGGCCGTAATGAAGTTCTTATCCGCAGAGTTTGGAGGTTTGGATCGGATAGCAACATGATATTCATGATATTTATGATAAATGTGATTTTTTCTTCAAATTCTGCAGCTATCATGCCTTTTTTGCTAAGTGCCATCTTACTAGAATGTCCTCCTATTGGCACGTCCAAGTCGAATTAGAAAAAGAAAACAAAACGACACCCGTCAATTTTCTGCACACACACTCGGCGCGCCATGGCCGCTCTGCAACATTACCCGGGGATACATCGGCTGACACCTGATTGGTCGGGGCGGTATCTTCCAGGACAGCAGCATTCCCGATGGTATTTTCCAGGTCCGATTCAACATGGCAGCACCTTATGCACCCCAGATGTTGGTGCAAGTTTGTTTGGTGTTGCTGGTGTGTCTTCTTTGCTTCATCGGCGTAGTTTGAGGGCCCGGGCTGCTAAGAAGGAACTCTTTACCAAAGATGAAGCACAGCAGGTGGAACAAGTGGAGAACTTTGAAATTTCCAGGCAAGTGGGTGTATTGAAGAGTGTAGGTTTTTTTGATCCATTGGGCATTGCCACCAGTGACTGGGCGTTGTCTTAGACATGTCTTTTTTTCCTGATTTTGATTCTCCCTAAATGGATACTATAGTTCACATATGCACACAAACGCACCCAAATTTCAGATGGTTTTTCCCATGTTTTCCTGAAAAAAAAGAGGAAAGTTCGGAGGTTCCGAAGTCGGAAACGAACTCATGGCTTTTACCGCGTCCAGCAGCCGTTCATCTTTCGGTGGGTGCATGAAAAATTGGAAAGTTGGAAACCCGAAAGTCTGCAACATACTCCCCTGAAGACTAGGAAATGTCACCTTTTAAAAAGGAGCATTTTGAAAAGGAGTATGTATTATAGGTGTTGGCAACTCAAAAATTTTGAATTTTCATCCCGATCCTTGGGGAAGATGAACCCATTTTGACGAACATTAATTTCAACTGGGTTGGTTCAACCGCCAACATCCGATGGGATCCTTTGGAGTTGATGAATGTCAACCTGTAAGCTCAAATGTGCCGACGGGTCTTTCTCAACTCCTTATAATGAGGATAAACTCATCCCACCTGAAAAAATAAGGAATCCAAAAAAAAAAGGTTTTTGTAAACCCCTACGGGTCCCTTGGGTTGATGAGATAAACTCCCCTATTATATGGAAATAATGGGAGTTGATCGATCAGGGGACAATTTGGATGTACCCTGATCCCAACGAACCCCCTATGGGAAATCCCTATAGAATCGCCCTATATTATAGTGGGTATTTATGGGTTATGTTCATCCCCAAGAATCCCTCGGCCCTAGAACACCAGCGAAATACCATGGGTACACGTACGGGAAAGGGAAACCACCCATCCTTGTCCCTTGAAATATTGCGATGTCCCCGGAAGTTAGTAAATGATTATAGTGAATGGGTTAGTTATAACCCCAACGTACCTCGTTTATAGGTAGGTGAAATGACAACCCGTTGATCCGATCACCATCACCATTATTGATCCATCCATCCGCTTCCTTCCAACGGGACATCCCCAAGTGACGCTGAGGTGATCTTTGGAAACCTGCCCGAAGTTTGGCACCACGAATCGGTTTTTCACAGGATCGAGGTCGAGTGGGCTTTGCCTTTGGCATCAATAGTGAATTTGAACCCAGCCACTTGGTTCTTTCAAAAAATAGGTGATCAAGGTGGGGTTTTCCCCCAAAAAAGAAGTTTGTAAATGGGGGTTTATAAAACATATACACCCTATAGATAAGGGTTAATAACTATATACCCCCTATAAATGACCGAAAATACATGCAGTTACATGCGTATTTATCAACGGTACTTTATAAGAATTAAAATAAACCCCATGGGTAACTTCATAGGGGCCCACCTTGTCATGGCGGCCCCCCCATGTTCACGAGAACCGAGAACCTGATTATTGGTGAAGCCGTTAAGGGCTTCACTATGCAAGTGCCTGATTTTCGGAGGATTGGTACGTGACCAGTCATAAGAAAAAAAACTATGAAAAACCGGTAGTTTCTGAGTCTGGTGGAAATCACATTTTTCACCTCATTTGTTGCAACACAAATATTCGCGGAAATAAAAACTGTTCAGATAACCTCCATGATTTTTTCTTATCATTATATGTTTCCACCTTTTCATGTCATTTTTTATACGTCATGAACTTTCCGCATACGTAGTTTGGAATCATTTTTGATACTTACGTGTTTATCCGTTATTTTTGGAAGTTTTTCTTGGGGGGCGTTGTCTTATACAGTTGCATTATTTCATATGATGGTTTCCTCAAAGATTAATCACGCTACATTACTAATGTGATTAATCTTTTACGGTTCTTCCGGACATGATGGACAGTTTTGATTGAGGTATGGTATTGTTTTGGTGATTATTTCTATTTTTGACTCTACCCCTTGCAATTTTTATTATGTTGTTTCCCTTTGGGGTTCTTGACATCTATGATCATGACAGTCAGAGAGACAAAACAACTCTTGTCAAATGTTCTTACAAGGTGGGCCCCATATCAGTTACAAATGGTGTTATAGCTCCTAAAAGTCTGGTAGTTATAACCCCAGTTAAACCATCTATAAGGCCATTCATAGGAGTTATAGCTTATATAACCCCATTTAATAACTGGTAGAGGCTCCCACCTTGTAACCAGTAACCACCAAGTGGGTTTTTAGCCGTCCTTAACGGCTTATACGCATCCCCCAAAACTGCCACCAGGTTTGGTGGAGATTACCGAAGACGAACGTTGGTTCCGCCGCCTACGAGAAGCAGAGCTGAAACATGGCCGTGTGGCCATGCTAGCAGCTTCCGGGATCTTTGCCGCACATGTCGTGCGCATGCCCGGCTTTGAGGACCGAGATGACGGAAGTCCTTTGCAGGATGTATTCCAGCCTTAGTGTGGTGACACATTTTTAAGATTGAATCCAAGTTCATGTAGAATAGAAGTATTTATATAACTTCATGCAAACAAGAGATCAGTACCATTATTTAAACGTTTTTTTTTTTAATTTAGCATTTTTGAAGTGTTTGAAGCCACGTCATGAGAGGATGCTCCAGAAGGCATTGTGGGTGGAATTTGCAATGAGACCTGGCAGAGAATTTCCTTGCTGATTGTGATTTTTTGTGGCCAGTTCGAACGCAACCAATTCCGACAAGAAGCGGAACGAGAAATCGGTGATTTTGGAGATCCCTTGAAGTTAGGCCAGTACACACCTCAAATGCGTTTGGGTGAGCTGGTGAATGGCCGTTTAGCCATGTTGTCCTGCGCCATTATCGCTAGTACAGAGTTCTATGCCGAAATGCCAGCCACGCAAGCGTGGTTTCCCTTGTAACTCCAAAAAAGCAAAGCCCTGGAAGTCCATGTCCAGAACGCTGCACTTGAATTGGCAATCTTCTTCATACTCGATATTCCATGAATTGCTGGTGCATATTAGGAGGTAAATGTACAAAAGAACATGAACACACCATAACGTGATGTAATGTACTGTGCTGCAGTGGAGTGGAGCGCAATGGAACGCAGTGGAGCTGCATGTTAAGCAGTATTCATTTAACTATACCTACCTGGAAAACATAGTATACCGTGTTTTTGGGCAACTGTGGCTGGTTTTAGGGCTAAAGTTGGTGGGAATTAAGAGTAACTTGTTTTCCAGGTACTGCACCTATCAATCCACCTATCCCTTGTTCTATCTATTTATCTATCTTCCTATCTATCCCTCTATCTATTTATGTATTTTTGATTATTTTTGTTGTTTACCTATCTACCTATCTATCCATCTACCCCCTCTATCTACATCTATGTCTATATTTGTTTGTATCTATGTCTATATCTCTAATTTGTGTTTAAATCTATAGCTAGGCTATATCTATGCCCATCCATTTGTCACATCTATGTCCATCCACAATCCACCCATCCATCTATCCATCTATCCATCTGTCTATCTATCTAGCTATCTATCTAATGCTATAAGCTAATGTAGCCCATAAGCAATTCCATGTATGGTATCTTGACACATAAAAAGCCTACACATGCTATGATTGACCAGCAGATTCTTGGATTTTCATCTAAACTTGAGTTCTTAACCAAGTTTCGCAGGGAAATTCAGAGATGATCGAAATAAATCACTGAATGATTGGGAGGAAGATGTCAACCTTTTTTTGTTAGAGATAAGATTCATCAACTTTGACAACTAGAACCGTGTGGTTTCAATTTGTTCTGGATATTTTGACTTCCAGAAAGCTTCAAAAAAGTCTTAGGTCACGGGGGCCCTGACATGTCAGTCTTGGATGGGTCGCCCCTTCACCATCCGAAACTCCAACCTATAGATCCTCCGATTCTCCGCCGAGAAGTGTGTGGCGATTGCTGAAGTTTTTTCGGTCTGAAAAAAGGGACAACTTGCTGAATGTGAAAAAAAACGGCAAATCCAGCCGTAAAAGTGGCATTTTTGGTATCATATGTCTTCAATGGAGTTTCCTGGTTCCCTAAAAAAGGTGGTAGGTGATATAATCCCCCAATTGGCAATATATACCACTTATATATTGCCTTTGATGTTTGTTGTCCTTGACTCCCACGGTTTTCCTTAGAAACAATCATACTGATTCAGTGAGAAAATGCTGAGACCAAAAACAGTGGCGCTTCTGAGTTGCGGTGGGGAGTTTTCAAAACCAAAAACCCAATGGAAAGGATGAATGATACCGTCTGGTTCCCAAAAAATCTTTCATTCCGTAAGAATCCTGACCCCTCAAAAGTGGTTACTGTATTTTGAGGACCCCCAAACACCCCTGCCGTCATAGAGGTTCATTCACCCCTCCATTGGAGGGTCCTTGGGGATTCTTATAGGTTATGTAGACTTATTGTTGGTATGTGTATCAACAGGTTTCCCTGGATGTCTGATACATCAGTAGTCTTAGTCACATCGATTTTCACATCCTAGATTTGATCATTGTTTCCAGGTTTGATTTTTTTCACCCAACATTTCAGGTACCTAAAATGGAGGCACTCACCTATATAAGCTGTATGTAAGGCCTATGAAGGGAAAACCCACCCCGCAAAATGGCCTTATAAGGTTCAGTACCTCCATCTTAGGTGACTGAAACTTTTGGTGATTTTTGGGTGGCTTGAGTGCATAGGATTCTTAAGCCGCAGTGATCTGGTAGAGGGTAACTCAGCATTCCTGCGAGTTATACCGTGCGGGGGTGTTGGCTCATATCATATCTTGACCTGGACCTTCAATGACCCTTATTTTCGAAG
This sequence comes from Breviolum minutum Mf 1.05b.01, assembly GCA_000507305.1. Taxonomy (NCBI): domain Eukaryota; class Dinophyceae; order Suessiales; family Symbiodiniaceae; genus Breviolum; species Breviolum minutum. The sequence continues at coordinate 97,144 of DF239753.1, forward strand.
AATTGATCCCTTCGAGGTATGAAGTCACAAAAGCATGTGGTTATTTGTCGTGTTTTTCGAGATTTTATGCAAGTTGATAGTGGGTGAGATATTGTTCCCACGTGTCACTGTGTCACCTGCAAACATGAGAACCACAATTTTAGCCGTGTTCCATGGCCGTATTCGGAATACGCCCTGGAAATGGTTCTCATTTTTTTTTCTAGGAAATACATGTTCAAAAATCATATATAGCCTGATGGTCAGAAGTGTTGGGTTTTGTGAGTTTTCGTTTGTGAATCAGCATTTCATGGAACATGATATATTAAGGTCAGATATCAGAATTGATAGGCAAGATAGGAACTTGTGACTTCAGGTGTCTTTGGATTCTAGATGTGTAACATATCTTTTAATCCCAACATCATGACTATATGACATAATTATTTATACAATATAGATTTCACTTGGGCAATTGGCGGATTTGCGCAAATTGACGGTATTTCTAAACAAAACCCCTTCTGCAAAACTAACAGTTTTATAGAACTGCCCCTTTTCAAGTAGGGCAAAACGCCCCTTTCAAGCCGGTTTCCGCCGGATCGGGTTTTGGGGGGTCGTTTCGCTGAGGTCGAAACGACCTCACTTGACAGAGGCTCTTCCAGGAGGCGCGTTTTTTTTTTTTGGGGGGGGGGGGCAGAAACACATATACTCTGGAGTAGTAGGAAATTCTTAAGTTTTGGAAGGAGTTATATTATATTACCCAGATGTTTCTTACACAAAGGCCCTATCCAGAGAGCATGATGTTTTAATTACTATAATAATTTTACATGTTTTTTTTTGAAACGAAGAACTATAACAGTATAACAGCTCTCCCAGGTAGTCTCTTCTTACATGATGAGCGGCCATAGTCATCATTTTGTTCCACAATCTTCGTATGATCAAATATGACCGTCATTTTTTCAGTAATTACTACACTTCCCAATGGTTGGAAGGCTACTTCCTTTATGGGTTCCCGTTTATTTTCAGCGGTTATGTTGGTTTTGGGGAGGGTTGCTGTAGTTTTCATCAAGCTTTTCAGGAAGGAACTGACGGGGAAGATTCAACTGGGTCAACGTACACCATGTTGATAAATACAGCAAAACAAACTACAATGAAACCCATCACTAGGTGGTGGTGGTTTCAAAAATATTTTATTTTTATCCCTACTTGGGTAAGATTTTCAGTTTGACAAATATCTTTCAAAGGGGTTGAAACCACCAACTAGTCTACAATGAAACCCATCAATGTATCATTGTGTTGTTTTTTTGAAGGCTACTTTTTTCAATCATGGACCCATTGAATGGCATGGACAGTCACTTGAAACTGGACCCTTTGAAATCAGTCACAGGGTGTTCGAGTGACTGGGCAAATGCCCCGGGAATAGTACACCAAACCAAGTCAAAAGGTATGGACTGAGTATACAAATTATATACCTTATATATGATATTGTGCATATTTTGATATGGCAGATGATTCTTGATGATGGTGATGATGTAAATGAAGATACGTATGAATGATGATATTCATGATGATGATGATGATGATGATGATGAATGGTGAATGATGTTGGATGATGTACCACAATAACTTCATTGCCCTATGTAGCCTAAGAATCGTTTGATGAAGATGAAGATGAAGATGAAGATGAGCATGATGATGAAAAATATTATTGATGATGATGAATGATGAGTGTAGATTCTGTTCAACTAAAAGAGTCTGAATTGGTACATTTTATATCCAGACCAGTGTGTTTTTGTGGGGCAATAAATCTTTTCCAGCCATTGGTGGTTCTGAATCTTGTGGTTTACGAATCTAGGAAGCCCCAATTCAAAAACAGGACTCGGCTTTCCAGGAGATACAGCCCTGAAAAGTAATATGTCCCCTAAAAAGGGACTACTTGACTAGTGTATTATTTCCAACCATTGATTTTCAGTGAAGGTGTTAATTTTCCGGGAAGATATGTTTTTAAAGGCTTCACCACGGCTTCCTGCGTTGATTCGACGACAGGGGCCTTTACTCGGATTTCCTTGCCGGGGCACCGGACGGATCCGGACGGTCCACGGGTGAAAGATGCCCAGTCTTGGGCAATGTCCTGTTAGTACTTGTTAATAAATGGTATTGATTGTGCTGATAGTGACATCAGTCTATCATGTGTGGTTTATTTTCCCAGATTTGGCTGATTTTATGGTAAATGTAGGTAAATATACCATACATGGATGCTATGGGATCTATGAGATGTTTTTTTTGATAAAATCGGATTTCTCCGGCTAATAAAATGAATTCAATTGATTGCGATTGTCCAGATATCAAAGCACATTTGCTGTATTGAATTACCATGAATTACCCGTTTAACGAGATAGTGGCTGGATATTTAACGAGATGTTACTGTACCTTTTATGCCGAAACTTTTGCCAGATTAAACGAGATAATTAGGATACACGATGATATATATGTTTATGTGTTCACCTGGTGGCTTTTTTATTGTTCTTATAGGCCCTACAAACCATTGAATGGTCCAGATTGCATTGGCAAAAAGGGGTGAATTTCTAGTTTTATTTTCACCGCATTGCCTTCCAACGGCAAAGCAAATGGTGGAAGTGAGGTGAGGAGCTAATGATAATTTATTGGGGTCCACAATAAGAACCTTGTTACATGGGAAAATCGGGCCCCTAAAGATTGACAGGTAGCAAGTCCCTGGATGATGTAGGGTTTCTCCTAATTTTTTAGGATTGTTTCAGGTGATTATGGCAAACCGTGTATATGTATGTCCAGAATAAGGAGGCTTTTAAGAGCATCAGTGGCGGGTAAGGTATTGCTAGGAAGGGTTTTGGAAGGTAAGTTGATAATCTTAAATGTATACCTTACTACCGCTTGAGGACCTTGGTCATCATTAAATCCTTCAGGTTTTCACTTCGGGTAAGGTGAGATATCGATATACTAGGTATTACTGTATTATTTTTTGGCAGTATCAATCATTTTTCTCCCGATCGGTATATAGAAGATATCCCATTTCAGTCACTAGGGACAGATCTCCATTGGGACCATGAAAAATTTGCCTTCCTAAGGTAGCCGTTATGATTAACTAAAAGAGATGCTAACCTGAAAACGATTTGGCTTCACTTCCTGTTTTTCCTCCGAAACAGTCAGTCAGAGCTACCCTCCATGAAACTAACAGCTCGCCCCTGAAAATCAATGGTTGGAAGATGAATTTCCTTTTGGGAAGACCTATTTTTAGGTGCTATGTTAGTTTCAGGCAGGCTAAATTTAGTACACGTTAATTAATCCGTTGCATGGCATATTTTTGCCATACCCAGCCCATCCCGGCTGTTGACGTATCGCATCATCAACGTTGCAAGGTTGTTACCCTTATTTCCGTCCATGAAATATCTTTGTGAAAAACATCATATAAAATCAATCCAATACCTGTTGATAGTTATATTGTTTGCATCTCTTCTTCAACAACAACAACAACTAACAATTTAACATATTTAACATCCATCCCTCTCTTCATACATGTTCCAACCAAGTCCACAAAAAACATCTAACTCGGTGCCTTGGCGGTGATGAAGTCTGACGCCTCCCAAGGCCCAAAAGCATCTCCGACTTCGAAGCCGCCTTGAGCCGCGCCGAGAGTGGTGGGGGCGATGTGGTGCAGGCTGGCGGGGGAGCTGGTGGTGAAAACCTGGGGGTCGGCTTGGGTGAGAACCTCACGGGGCCCGGGGCCCCAATAAGGAAGATGGATGCTACACCCTGGAAGGCTTATGAATCCATAGGGTTTTTCCCTTAAGGCTGGCTATGAAACCCTTAATTTCTGAGGGGGGTAGGTTGATCAGTCATTAGAATATTCGAATCTTACACCACCCTGGAAAAATAAACAATTTTGAAGCTACAAATCACCCTTACGTGAAATGGAAAATCATCTGAACCATCCACCTCCATTGCTGGGTTCAACATGTTAATGGCTTCCAGGGTGTTTTTATGGCGGGCTACCCCTTGAGGGAGCCGTGAATCACATCACTCCCAACGAGAAATCGGGAAGTTCGGAAACCATCATTGACTCAAGGACTTGTGTTTTGGGAAGGGATAATATGTGTTTGTTAGTTACCAGGAGGGAGAAAGTGTGAAGTTGATTTAAGGATCTAATGAATCTGAATCGAACTTGTGGAGATGGACTGTTTCTTGTTGGGAATAGCTATCCAGTTGAAGACAGTGAACTAAGCCTTACACTCCCTAAAACTAACAGCTCGCCCTAAAAAATGGATGGTTGGAATTTGGAATACTAGTTTCCTTTTGGGACCCGGCCTTTTTTCAGGGACTAACTGTTAGTTCCAGGGAGGGTCTTGTTTCCGTTTGAAGTTGGGTAGGCAAAACCCATCAGTTTTGTGACGATTTGGAAGTATGACTTGGCCCACCCATTTTCCAGAAAAAAAATGTGTTCATCGATTCATCAAACATTTCGCTGGTCACAGATGAATTAGCATAGAGTCCATCTACACCATAATGTGTATATATATATATATATTATTTTTTTTTGAAGGACATGGGACACACACACACACACAACCCCAAAAAAAACTTGCATGAATTTGCCTAAAAACGGTCCATGCCCCAGATTAATGCCCAGTGATACTGTCATAGGGAAAATGATGATAACCTTGGGATGGCGGCCCCTAGCTGTTTAACGCCCCCCGGGCCAGAAGCCCTTTTAAAGGGGATGTACCCAATGAATATCCACGTGATATAAGGTGTACACTCCAGTAATCAAACATAGCAATGGAAAATGGACCCTTTTGAAGATGTATTTCCTATTAAATTGGGGATATTCCATTGCTATGTTAGCTTACCAGGGGTATATGGGGTTCCCACCATTTTCCCTGACCAGATCTTGCCAGGTTTGGACTGACTTCGCTCTTTGGGCAAAGCGGCTCAGTGCCAAAGAGCATCTCACCATTTTACGCCGTGCCTGCCATAGACCGAACCTCAGTTGAAACTGCGAACGTTTGGAACAAAAAGGACCAAAAGTTGCATTAAATCATGAAACTGAGATGAGAAAACAAGTTGCGCACTCATGTAGATGATTGTTCCTCTTGGAAGATGGCTATAGTATGCATGTTGCCATCTCAGCCATTTATGGGGTTGAGATGAAATGTGTGACTTCAAATTGGAAAAATTGGAAGATCGTCAAATCCTGCATGTCTATTGAGATATGGTGGAATTCTATTAGAGTAACTCCTGCTTGCTTTCAAGGCTAGCATCTGCCCACCAATTTCACTTGCCTATACTGCCGGAATCCCACCGGACGGACGAATTTATCCAGTCTTCACTTCGGCGTTGAAAAAAAAGATCGCCCCCCTGCCTGAGCTAAGGTCTGTCAACGGAGAAGAGATATGCACAGGAGCACAGCTTTCAGTCATTTGTTGGGAATGATTGGGACGTGTTTGGACCTAGACCTACGGAAACTGGGCGATGGTCAAAAGTTGTCTTCATTTCTCCCCCCAAAAATTGGGTTGAAACCACAACATATATAGTAATGATTAGGTAGCTGATTGTTCTTCATCATTTTGTTTGGAGATGTGAGCAAGAACTTTGGATTCCAAAGAAAAGAGCCTGTCAGACACTCACTTCAAGCCACGGCGAATGTTGCAGGTCTGAACGCTTCCCGAAGTAGGAGTTCCACGTTTAATTTCAATGAACCCTGATGTGGATTTGAGTGACTCCAATTGCAACTCACGATGGTTCGGTGATTTTTTGCTCCATGATATCAGATAGATGACAATTGGGATTCCAGCAAAAAACAGATTATAACTTAGTTAGTGGCACTTTTATTGAAAGATGGTCAGGAAAATGACATGTGTGCTGTGTGCATCGTTTTGTTTACTGCAATACGATTGGTTATCCACTGTTTGAAATGGCAATATGTTACACGACAGGGACGAACATAGTGACGTGGCTACTTCCTGGCCACAGGGATATGTGGGACGTCCATTTCGAAACGTGTTTGTTTTTGTAGTTCCTTTTCAGACCTTTTTGCTCTAATCTTGATTTGTTAAAAGGGGTATGATGATGATGCTGATACTGTTGGTGGTTTTCTTGAATGATGATTGTTTTGCATACAATCATGTAAATTCTATGGCCACTTTTTTGACTCCATCACTATTTTTGGATGAAACGTACATACGAATTCCGTTGTTGCAATCGTTGCAACTCACTCGACTCGCCTGGTGGTGGAAAAGGATATCCGACATCTTCGCTTGTGGGTCCGTCGACCTGAGTTTTCTTTGGGATTGATTGATGGCTGATTGACTATTCGATCCTCAAATTCTCCGGGCCCAACTCCTAGAGACCTTTGAAAACGAACAGCTGACCACTGAAAAATGCTTGGGAAGACACCAGGAAAAAACATATAGATGATACTAACGGAACTTTCTTGTGGTATGGTATCTGCTTATTTTGTGGTGAACCCCATCAGATGTCAGGAAGTGCCACTCAGTAAATTGCCTCCTAGGGTAGCAAGGCACAAGATCTCCTAGAGACAGCAATCATATCTACCGCCGTATCAGTACATATCAGCACAAAAACGAAACTGGCGAGTTTTCAACCTGTTTGTTCTGGAAATGCAAGACCCTATGACTGAAAATCCTTTTTTGTTTGACCTAATGGAATGGGATTGTGGCCACCTAGTTGCAGTTGCCCAAGAGGTGTTGCTCCATTTCCTGCCCGTTAGTATCACTGTGGAATACTTGCGACTGCCGAGTTCATGTCCAATGACCTAGGAAAATCTAGGAAACTTGAGAAGAAAGTCAAAAACTTGGTTCAAAATCAAAAAGTATCATAAAGTATCCAAAGTTCATTCACAAAATTTGACAAGTGCCGTTTTTTTTGGGGGGTTGGCATTTGTAGTCATCCACTGCTTTTTAAATATTTATCATCGACGAAAAAAAATGTTCGAGGTGAGTTTGGCCGACAAGGATTCCAAGGCTGCAGAGATTTTCGGCAAATTGCAGGCGCAAAAAATCCAGTTTCGTTGGTTTCTGAGGTTGTTTCAACGCACCTTTGGAACACACCCCTAAACCTTTACCAACAGGCTATAAAGGGATTCCTTTCGTAGTGGGCTAGGGGGATTGCCTGGGGTGTGCTCTACGGGTGTGTTGCAATTTTGTTGGTTGGTTGGAATGCAATTTTTCTGGGGCAAATTGCTTAAGCGACCAAACTGGCGAGTAGTCACCCCAAAATGGTGGGTTAATAAGGGTATTTTGCCAAGATACCCTTAATTCAGGTTTTAGAACTTATAGTAATTTGCCCAGATCGTTGGTGCAAAATTTAGTAGAAGGGAGTCATCTCAATAAACTTTGGGGGTATTACATATTTACATAACAATAATGCGTGGTAAGTTCAATGATGTTGTATTACATATTTACATATGACATGTCCCATAGTATCCATGTATGGTATATTTAGCTACATTTACCATAAAAATCAACCAAATGTAGGTAGATATACCATACATGGATCCTATGCGTCTTACTTATTTATTTACATAGTACACGTTTCAGTTTTTATTTCATGGTCCTTTGGCTGAGTGTATTTCAGTTCAGATGATGTTTGTATAAGATGTATAAGATTTATATGTACCTAGACCCTCCGTTTGCGTGTCAAATTTAAGCCCCAAACGGTCTGTTTTTGGTGGTGAAGTGGCTCAAATTTCAGACCCTTGGAAGATTCAGGTATATATGTTTGTTGTTGGTGCTGTAGAGATCGAAGCAGTATTCATTGAAACAAATGCAAGCGTATTGCGCACTTAAAAGTGGCAAGTGGGGTGAATTTCCAGTTTGATGAGGTATTCTTGGTCTGATTTGCAGGAAAACTGAAAACCCCTAACCAAAACGATCAACATCGATCCGTTATAAATGAATGTATTTTTCCGGTTCTTATAAAAGGTGGTACGTATATTGGCGGTTTATGCCGCTTATATACCAGGTACCACCTATTACCAGAACCAGAATTTATAATCCATTGAATATATGGACTTTTTTTATGCGACAAAAAATGCATCATGATTAAAATTGATTAAACATCCTGGTAAGCTGGCTCCGAGTTGATCTCATGGTAGTTGAATTTGCCGACCCGATGGTTTTGAGGGGGGTTTGTTTGCTCCCTTCAAGTTCAGTAAAGTTGTTTGGCTGTTTGCATATGAGTCACTACTATTTTGTGGGGGTACAAAAGCAAAGGGAGGGAAGGGGGTGGAGGCGGGGGGTTATTAGGCTAGTGTGGACAGTAGTGAGTCCACATATACAATGTAGATTCTAGATGTTTTTTGTAGAGGATTTTGGACATTTACAGGTTCCGTATTAAATTTAAGTTTTGTGATGGTATCAGGGTATATAATTACAAAAGTATGCAGCAAGGGAGGTTCTCCAAACTCTAAGAGAATCCTACCACAAATCACTGACTTAAATTATATAATATGTCCATTTATGTCCGGAATCATATCATGAAAACATGTTTTTTTGAAGATGACAGACATTGGAAAAAACCGGTCCCCATAGAGACCCACGGACCTTTTGTTTTTGACAAACGATTGGTTGGAGGTGCATGGCATAGGAACTCAACACGCATTGCTCTATGAAGCCTGGGCACATTGCTTGGAATCGTTGGGGAAACCCAGGTGGTCCCAGGTGTTTTTTTGGCAAATTGATCGGAAGTTTTTTTCCGGCCCTGCAAGGAAATCTAATAGAATATATGCTTGTTGTTTGTTGTTTGATATTTTCTCTCCGGAATCTTTGCGTTACATCCTATCAGGATATATGACAATTTAAAACATACAAGAAAACATGCGAAGTGCTGCCTGTTTGTAGGTTACTATTTGTTTCTTCTTGAGGGAATCTATAGATATTGTTCCCCTATTGTTTCCAATTGGCCATGTTTAAGTGAAATTGACACGCACTAATAGGGTCTATGTAGAACCAGTCATGTTGCATCACTTTGCCACAAAATGCCATAGGGGTTTATTGAACTTTATTGTAGTCCATATGGCATGATGAAGCAGTTTGTCGTGAACATGAACCTCAATTACAATCAGTTCGTATCAGAACACGTAATGCAAATGCACCATTTTGAACCCTTTTGTTTCTTTAACTAAAGTGGTCATCAACTATCCTTCCATCCATCAATTAGGCGTAGGAACGAAAACGGGTGTCTGAATGACATCCCAGGTGGTTTTTTGGGATTTCTGAACCATCAACAGTAATTTATCCAACACCGTACACAAATTCAAGATCGATTCAAGAATCTTGTTTTGAAGTTTGTTCAGGTTTCCATAGTTCAAATCTTCAATTATGTTTTCAAAAGATCTTCAGTATAGTGACACTCCAGTTTTTGCGGAAACAATCCGCTGGTTCGAAGTCTCCAACGTCCCCAAGATGTTGATCCAAGATACCATGACCAAGGAGACGTGACTTTGAAGGAGCAGCTCGTGTGCCGATTCCTTAGCGCAAACGTTGTACTTTTGCCTTTGATTCTATATCAGAAAAAGTAGCTTCCCTGAAACTAACAGCTCGCCCCTGAAAATCAATGGTTGGAAGAGGATCGTTTCCTTTTGGGATGGCCTATTTTCAGGAGCTATGTTAGTTTTAGGGAGTTTAACCCGTAAATTGACTCTTCTTTTGCTTGGAGAAAAGGCCTTGGTTTTGGAGAATTGACCCTTCAAAAATAGAGGTAATCTCTCTTTTTATATATACATATATTATGTATATCTTATATAATCTATATAAATATATATGGTGTTATCTATACGGAGAGAGATATATACACACAACCTCCTTACCAACCACCACCAACTCATTTCTATAGGTTTCCTTCCCCTGAAAAAAATGAGATTGAGAGCTCGTAGAAAACTCCCCATTTGGCTGCCCCATCCAATCGTGACTCACAAAACGCTCGTGCAAACGAGAAAATGACAGCCGCCTCGGTTCTCAGTCTCCGAAAATACACTCCGGTAAACTAACATAACACCGGAACATGGACTAGGGATTGAAGATATATTTCCTCTTGACAATGGGGATAATTCCAGCAGTCGCTATGTTAGTTTGCCAGAGGGTAACAAAAATCACTGACATGAAGTCTTGTGAATTCACAGTTTGGACCCCTATAGACATCGTATCGGTCGTATCAGATGTTTTTTTTTCGGGTCGAATTCGTTGGGGTTTGACGATTTTGCCCGAAAAGATGCGCATCTGCAGATATCAGAATTTATTTTTTCCAAATTCCGATTTCACTGACTTTCCATTTTTTAGTTGCACCTTTCTAAGCATCCCTTATTTTCACCGAATCCCTTCAATCAAAAAATAACAGGTTAAACTTGTATATTTAATTAAATATCAAAAAATATGTATATGTGATCATCTCTTTAAAGATACTACCCCAAACACTTTCCTCAATCTTTTCATTTTGAGATAACGTTGGCCAAGTTGGGTCAACGTCAACCTACCCAGGCCCCCCAAACCGCATGGCCTTGGTTAAGGTACCGACGTGGTTTAAACTCTTCAGCCCAACCACAGGCCTGGTCGGGAGAAGTGGCAGCCGCTGCAATGTGGAAAGGTTGTAAATTGTAAGGGTTGTGTGCATGTAAACTCAAATGATGTATATAACATGTATTACTAACTGTATTACAGTATATATACACATATGGGGGGTCGGTAAAGTTTTCAAGATCATTATTTTAATAGGTGTTGTTTGTTAAACAATGTGTGTTGCTGGATTGCATCTGATGAGACGTGGACAAGATGATAGGTAGCCTTGAAACCGCCGAGATTGGAAATTGTGAGTTCACAAAGGCAAAGAGGCATGAGAGAATCGTCCAAAATTTATCATAATATTAATGAACGTTTCACGATTGCAAGTTCTCAATACTGCGTGTGGCTGTATGTGGTGCATTGAATTTTTGTTGCTATTTATCCAGTCCGTCCATCTATTGATCATCATCTACCAGCTCCCTGCATTTGATCATCTATCTATCTACTTGTCTATTTGCCTGCCTTTTTCTCTGTCTATATATTTTTCGATCTAGCTAGCCAATGATTCGAGCAAATCCCCTTCAGCTACCAAGTAGCGGGTGAGCGAGTTTCATATGTTTGGCCTATCAATGGTTGTTTCTGGTTCCCCTAATAGGTGGTAGGTAGCATATATAATCACCCAATTGGCAATAAATAAGTGGTATATATTACCAAGTGGGTGATTTATATGCTACCGATCCCACCTATTAGGGGAACCAGAAACAACCATTGAGCCTACTTGGTCATGCTTCGTTGGCGCCATTTCCAGCATGGGCGCCATTTCCAGCATCCCACTTCACCTACGAGGCACGACTTCAAGCTAGACGTGCTGACTTTGATGTCTTGGGCACTCAGCCTGTCTGGTGGGTTTTTCACCAACATGGAGCACTTACACCCTGGAAGATTAACATGGAACCTGAGAATACACCCCTGGAAAAGGAAAATCATCTTCCAAACCATCATTGTCAGGTTCCATGTTAATCTTCGGGTGTGTACTGTAGGTGGTAGCCTGGACTTTCAAGTATCACCCGTCAAGACGGGTAATTAAAAAAGAAAACATATGTTCAATTTTCAATCATGCAGTAATATGTTTCACCAAAAAGAAAGCAATTGCCAACTATTTTTGAATTTAACTATTTTGGTATGCACTTTTGTATTCCCATAGTCTCCATGTATGGCATATTTACCTAAAATTACTATTGAGATCATCCGAATGTAGGTGAATATGCCATGAATCCTATGGGATTGTTTCCACCCCATTTGGTTGTAGAATTTCACCGCGATTCGCTTTGTTGTTCCCCCGTGCCTCCTAAGGAGCGGATGCGGCACCGGAAGAAACGCCATGATGCTCCCAGTACTCCCAGAAGGGAAAACAGCGCATGGAGGTTTGGACGGATTGGCAGGAAATGAGGGGTGAAAGAAGGGTTTTTTTGTTGATCTTTAATATCTTTTGTTTTTATGGGGGAAAAAGGGAATGAGTAGTGGTTTTGTTTTGATTGAGAGTAAATGACGCCAGCCCCGTGTTTTTAGAGATGATCGTAGATGCTTTCTGAAAAGATGTTTTTTGGTTGAAAGTTTTTGCAACCAATTTGGGTTGAAACCACCAAGTTGAGGCCATGCATTTGACTCATGGTTTTTACCCCTCAGAGCCCGTGCTTCTTCCGTGATTCGTCCAGTGGTGCCATCACAGGAGACATGCAAGTGGACCCTATTAGTCACCCTTACAGGAGAGAGTTTTTGTAACCGATGGTTCACTGTTGCTTGCTTTTTTATTGGACATGATAGCTTTCAGATACTCCCTGGAAACCTAATGAATATTATGGTTGGTTCAGATGCATTTCCTATTGCAATAGTCCCTTTTTACGGAACATTTGTCAGTTTTCAGGGGTGTATAAGTTCAGAGTTCAGAAAGGTGGTTTCAATATGTTGCTTTCAATGGAACCTACCTGGACCTTCCATTTTGGGGTGCCAAATAGTTTTTCTAGATGTTTTTATGTTCAGTCCAAATTGGGCAATATTCCCAATTTTGACGAGCATATTTTTTCAACTGGGCTGAAACCACCAACTAGTTCGAGAAGGGTGTCAAAATTAAAGCAAAAATCCCTCAAGGGTTTTGATTGGCACCCCGACTGGAAGGGTTTTGAGCTACTGGGGCGAAAACTGATAGCTTCACTTCTTGGATTTCTCTTGGGTTTCCTGGTTGGAGACAACAAGGGTAGGGCTTTAAGAGTTTTTTGAATACACTGTATGTATGGTCTTGGTATTGTTGGTTGTGTTTCTATTATCTTAGAGTATGTTCGATGAGGTTGAGCCACTGTTGATCCCATGATATTGCTTTTCAAACCTTTAGATCACTAATATATCCCTGTCAAAGTTTGACATTTGGTGGATATTTGTCCAAGTTCTTTGTCCATGTTCTTCATCTTCCAGGCTCTCCAATTTCCGCGCTATCAAGACATCTTTGAAGAAGCCGTTTGCGCCCACAGTTTGCTAATCTTGGAGTGGTCCTACACTGCTTGGCTCAACAAACTTAATAATTTAAATGAAATTAATCTTCCTTGCGACAAACTTCACAAAAGCCTCTCTAAGAAAGGGATTGGAAGATGATTCATGTCTGCCGACAACATGTTTTCTTCAATATTTTTTGCACAAAGAGGTCATCACAAACAAAAAAAATGGACACAACATAGCATCTACCAACCAACCATTTTTTCAAAAAACACACAGTTTCAAGAAAGCTATGTTGGTTACATAGATGCTATGTCAAGAAAGGCAATCATTTGGTTGGTAGATGCTATGTCAAGAAACCAACAAATTTTCTACCAAAATTTCAATGACGGCAATGACGTCACCTGGGTCTTTGCCGAACTTCGGCATCGCTAAGGTCCAAGTTCTCGATCAAACTTCGCACGCCACGGAAGGAGGTGCGCGAGCTGAAATTTGTTTGATTTCCCAGAAGAGCAAATGACGTCTGAATGGCCTATATATATACATTAAATAATTATTCTGGGGTATGATGTGACATACTGGAATATTTGTTTGTTGTGTCATGTTTTTTTTGTTTAATATAGCATCTTTAAATATATTGATTGATATGTTTAATATGTTTTTTAGTTTGTAGATGATGTTGTCCAATCTATTCAAATCTATCAAAGACCTATTGAATTATCCAGTGGACGAAAACTTGTTTCAAACCTAGGCCGACAGCATCAAGTGTATGTAGTATAAAGTAAACACTGTTGATGGAAAAACTCCAACAAGATATGGCAAACTTGGTAAATTCCATTTTCTATGATTTGCAGTGTTGTGTTTTCTACACCCTGGAAAAGTATATAACAAAAGGAACCTGAACATCGAATCTCAACCAAACCTTCAGTTGTTGGCTTCCACATGTTAATTTTCAGGTGTCTGTACATCTTATCTCCATCCCACAAACTCGTGACCGGCATCCTTGAGTCGTTGTTTTTTCTTTTTAGCTCATGTAAGAATTTTTTCCGGTGGATCCGGATGAAGTTTGATCTATCCTATCCTTTGTTTTTCCTTTTTGGATCTGTTAAATCATAGCCCTGCCATCAAAACGACCCCTGGGTTTAATCGCCGGCCTTATTGAGGGAAACTAGTGGTTAATAAAGCCTCAATAAGGCCGGCTATTTCTGGTGGGGGTAGTGTTGATGGGGGTAGTTTGGGGGGGCCATGATAACAATTGTGATCCCTTAAAGGAAGCAGAGTCTGTGGATAGCCCAAAAAGCAAACCAAAAATCAACATTTCTGAATTGAAGTTTACACCATAGTGAAAGTAGATGGCACAACTCCTAAAAGGTGGCTTAGTAAGGGGCCATGATAAACCAATACATGGGAGTTGCGCCATCTACTTTCCAGGTGGTATAATTTTATGATGGAGGTTTTTTAGGGGGTGTTTCTGTTTTCCCCATGTGTCTTTGAATAGGCCGAAGGGTTGGGGTTCATGAATGCCATCGGTTTTCAAAAAACCCTGAGAATCCAGATCCCTCCCGATTTATCGTAGGACTGATGCTCGAAACATCCGATCCCCCGGCCATAGGATTAAAGATATTATAGGGGAAATCGACCGAATTTTTTCGGACATACCTAGAACCCAGCCATGACCTCTATTTAATTTGAAGGTATTTGACCCCCAAATCTTTTGAAGGTCTTTTTTTTTACACCCCAAAACAAGGCCGAACTTCCTTCCAATCAAAAAACCGCCGGGGGCCCCATGGCTGGGGTCCAGGTATCTGGATCCTTCGGGGTTTTTTGATCGATCCGATTGCAGGATAGCAAGTCCCATCGGATCCATCCGGTCCAGCAGCGATTCTTGAAGGACATCGGATCCAAAGCTGCCAGAGTTGCTGTTTTGGATCCGGAAAAACCTCACCAGTTGAGGGAACGGTAGTGTATCCCCATTATTTACTAGGTGGTGGCAACTCAAATATTTTTTATGTTCACCCGTATTTGGGGAAGATTTCCAATTTGACCAATATTTTTCAGATGGGTTGAAACCACCAACTAGTTTATTTATAATATATATATACAGGGTATTATTTGCAGATTTTACAGGGTTGGAAGAAATCCCAGGTGGTGATCTCCGGATTTCTGAACCATCCACAGTATGCTTCAATATGTTTCTTCCATCAATATGTTTCTTCCATCAACACCTTGCATGCTAATTCAAACCCTTTTTGTCTTAAGGTATGATTGCATTTGAAGGTTTCTCCCTACTTGGAGGATCATCCCAGTTTGATGGTAAGTCTCCTAAGGATCGGGTTGGTTGTTTCCCTTCCAAATGGCGTTTTGCTTTTATGGCTTATACATGGGGGTGATCCTAACTACTTGGTCACACCCCCTAAAACTAACAAATGTCCGCTAAAAGGGACTATTTCAATCCGAAATACTGCCAACCATTGATGTTCAGTAAACATCTTAGTTTTCCGAAGGGTAATAAGTGGGACGATCCTCCAAGTAACAGGGTTTTTTCGTTCCATGAGCGTAAGCAAAAACACCTTGAGGAGCCTCGTAATTTGACAGAGGAGCAGCGGCCACGGGAAGAAACAGTCGGTAAGCTGGCGTGATTGAAGCCGTTGAAAAACAAAAATCAAGAGAGAATCCAACAAATTATGAAAATGCTCCTGAATCCTCCAAGGGTCGGAAATTTAAGCCCCTGAGCCACCGAGAACAAAGCTCGGGGCTGAAATTTGACACCCTATGCAGGGTCTTGGTAGATGTAAACTGACATAGCCTCTCTGAAACTAACAATTTCGCAGCTGAAACTGGATGGTTTTTTAAGACTTTCTCGTTTGTGTTGGAAGTTGGCCTATTTTCAGGGGCGGTTTTGTTAGTTTTAGGGAGTGTGACTGTATGTATTTTGTGTTTTCAATTAGGGAAATCATTTTAATACAAGAGTGCTCCTTGACGTGTTGCTTCAACCGATTAGTTGCTTTGCAATCACTGTGTGTTTGATATGTTCTCAAAACTTGCTGTCTCTTTGTGTGTTTTCTAAATAGATTATTATGTTTTTTAGCTTTTGCCTATTCCACCCTGGAAGACAGTCAGTTTTGACCAGCGACTGGTGACTATGTGACTAATATTGTTTCACTGAGTCTTGAGATATCTTGAGATTGTCTACCAAAAGCAAGGCTTTGACCCCCAATTTTCCTGCAAATGTCCCTCAAGAAACCGCGGATGATCCCGATTTCATGATGGAAATCAAAGCACACTTGAAGCAAATGTGGTTCCACATGCACATATGCAACAAGGACAAAGGCATTTTGGATTATAAGGCACTGCATGTATGACATAGACGCCGAAAGAATCCATTATTATAATATATTATAATCATCCAAATCATCCACCAAGTTTAAGACAAGGTGTTTTTCCAGGAGGCCTTTGGTTCATATTTGCGAAGCGTTTGGATAGGGCTTTCATAAGATTTCTTAACCATGAGAATTTATCAGGCCCAACTATCAACCAACTTCATTTGACCAATGCCTTGATATTTGAGCGAAAAAAACCCTGGTTGGTTCGGGTATTTAGGGGATTATACTACCCAGTTATATGGGGATTGTAATAAACCATTATAAGGACCTCTATTAACCAACCAGTATAATGGAAAGTAGTAAGGGTTTTTTTCGTGGCTCATTTCAAGATGGGTACCATTCTAAACCCAGATGCTCAATGTATGGTATATTTACCTACATTTACCCCCAATACTGTGCCAATACTACCCAAAATGTATGTACATAGGCCATACATTGAGCATTTGGGAAAGGGAATCATCCCCACATGGCGTTTTTGTTTGTTGGATCAGGACACCCGAGTACGACTCACATGTCGGAAGCAGGTGCACCTGGTGGTTGCCTCATCCCTACTGGGCAAGGTAAGGTGATACTGTTGAGGGTTCAGAAATCCAGCAAACTCACCAGTTGAGGTTGGTAGTTTGTCCCATTATTTACAGGGTTTTAGCACCATCCCAGGTGGTTGGGGATGTCTTCCATCAACAGCATGTTTTTGTTTACAAATTGTTCCATTGCTACATGTGCAGTAAAATCAACACATGTGGCGGACTTCATCGGCTTTTTTACATGGATTTTTGTGGTCATTTCGGTGTTCCAAATTAACATAATATAAGTTTTTTTCAGCATTTGTTTTCTTTTCCATTGAAATGGCAAAACCGTTTCTGGAAAACAAATGGTTAATTCAATTCTAATTTTGAGCCACGGGAATGGATATTCATGCGAAGCGGCATTAAATGTGGCAGATCATGGGCATGGAGACATCTTTCATGCACACTCTTGGGTTTGAAGATGCTATACATATAATCTTTGTGAGCAATCTCACCCTAAAATTCCACCACAAATGCCATAAGTATCTTAATTTCATATTACATGTATATGCAACTTCCATTTAAACATGGCTTCCCAACAAAAACAGCCAAGTCGTCCACCTTTGGGTCAATCAAAATGTGCACCTTTCCGGCCGCATTGGCTCAAAAAGGGTTTCCTACGGAACCCGAACCAACCAACAAAATACAGTGACCGACCGATCCGTGACCCTCGGAACGGACCGATCCTGCGATCCTCCGATCCCCAAAAAAGCCCGGACCAGGTGCGGGTGGAGTTTGTGGAGATGGATGGGTGCGAAAAGTACTCAAAGATGGATTGAAGGATCCTGAAGGTTGTTGTGGATAGGGCATACAAGGCACCAAATGTAGATGTTTTTTTTGTATATAAAACCCTATTTGCCAACCCAAAAAAAAGATTGCTGAAAATTAGATTCAGAGATTCAATTCAAACATGTTCCAGTTTTCAAGTCTTGACCTGAAATCAAATGGAGGCTGTGTGTTGAAAGCCATTTTCACAGGTCATGAGTGCAGGTCACGACTTGAAAAACCTGGAAGACTTTTTTTGGGAAAAGACGGCAGTAGAGGTCTAGGTGTCTCAGAAATTAAAGGTTGACAAAGTATATATGATGTTTTCAGGGTAGAATTACTGTAATAATTCCGATGGTACCGTTTTGACAAGACAAAAAAGACAAGTGACCCACATGAAAGTGAAGGATACTTGTGTCATTTGGAAATACGTCAGATGGAGTGTCGCCATTAGGGCTCGAGCCGTTGCAGAGCTCTTTGGAAACAATTTCCGAACAATCACTATGGATCCAAGTACCTCCTAAGATACTTTAGCCGTTGCCCCGAAATTGTACCCGAAGTGCATTCCAAGCAGCTACTTGGATCCATAGGGAATATTTTTTTGATGATTATCTTTAGCAGTTGATCCTTTTGTTTCATTTCCTTGGAGGTTACTTTGTTTCATAGGTTGAACCTCTCCTCCCATTCAACCAGATTTAGCCAAATGATAGTGAGATCAATCATCTTTCCCTCACAAGAAATGTAAATCACTTGATATATGTATATATGTATGTATATACCTAGACCCTCCAAGCGTGTCAAATTTCAGCCCTTAGCTCTGTTTTTGGTGGTTAAGTTAAGGGGCTCAAATTTCAGACCCTTGGAGGATTCAGGTACATGTTTTGTCCGAGGGAATTTCGAAGTTGGTTAAATTGTAAGTCCAATTTCACTTGTTTTTTGCTGAAACTCATCACCATTTGTTGTTTTCAGGACGTCAACCCCGTGGAGCCTGCAGGACGGGGGTGGTTTCGACAAAGATGATGATGATGATGATGATGATGATGATGATGGTGATGAGATGGCGAAATGTCTCAACATGTAGGACTCACCCAAGGATTCTGTGTATGGAAAGTCTGCATTTTGGTTTGGCATCAATAGATTTGACGGCCAGCAAATGCTTTGAGACACACACACATGCATACCGCGTACAACATACTGCCTACAATAGGGTTTTGTATCCCATCTAAATCATACCTTATTTCATATATATAATTTGAGGTTTTGCATCCTATATGTCTTAAATTAGAATATTCATACATATTTACATGTAGATACCTAGACCCTCCAAGCGTTTTGTATATTTATATTTACATATACAGTGTATTACTGCAAAAAAAACAATGGTGTTTTTGTGCTTGAATTTTTGACCAAACCAGGAGACATGGCCCGCGCAGCTGACCTGATGAGGTACAACACACTCCTAGGCCCGCGGGTGACGTGGGTCCGAAACGCAACCCGGATGGGAGGAAAAAAAATCCGTTTGAAATCAAGATAAGATGGGAAGTTTTTATTTGATTTGGGAGGTTTCACCAATTTACAGTTTTATTTTGAAGTTTTATTTGATTTGGGAAGGAATTCCATTTCAAATCAAGAGAAGATGGGAAGTTTTATTTGGATATGTTTGGCTGAATTTGGGATAGTTTCTCCCTGAAACTGCTGGCAAGTTCGCATCTGAAAATTGGCCGGGCACGCACCCCAAAGGAAAATCATCTTCTAATCGCATGGATTTTCAGGCGGTAAACTCGATGTTCGTTTCAGGGAGGGTAAGGGTATAGGGCCTGACTAAATCTTTGATGACTCCAATGACAACATATGACTTATGATTTGCTTTGGTTATTGGGGCCCCATACTGTCATATATGATTGATTTGGTTTTCTTGGGGGGCTGGCTTGTCGACTCTGGGTTCCCTAAGACAGTTGAACGAAAAATGATCTTTAGCTTCAACGGAATCCACCGTGAGTCGCAATGAAGAAAGGCAGGACCGAAGGTACACCCTGGAAGATAAACATGGAACCTACAAATCATCCATTTAGAAAGGAAAATGATCTTTCAAACCTCCATAATTATGTTCCACGTTAATCTTCAGGGGGTGTATCTGTCAGGCAACAAAAATGATGTTTGGAGGCCGGAGGCAAACATTGACATTGAGGAAATACGACTTGCAGCGAAAGGCTTTTAAAGAATTCCTTTGCAAATTATAAGGACCGAAAAGCCAAGGTCATCAACAAAATGGTGGTTTAGCAAGGGAGTCTCTCACAAAATCCCCTTAATGCAGGTTTAGGAATTATAGTAAAATGCTTAAAATAATGTTGAACAATGAGACAACTTGACTTGATAATAAATTTTGTCTCATGACATTTAGCTCTGAGTACGGTTTTCTGAAAAAAACAACGATGAGCAAAAGATCTTTTTTTAGGCTCAAAAAAAGGTCTGGATCACCTCGGATTTCCAAAGGGGTTCTGATACGTTATTGGTTTTATCGCAAGGCTATAGCCAAAACCATGTGACTTTCTTAGGGTTTACCATATTCATTCGTCGATACCATGCTGGAGTGATACCCCTCCACTCCACCATTTTTTCCCGCCACGAAGGCGTCAAGGGAATCAATATTCGCAACACCTTCATTGAGTTCGAGGCGTCCCGGGGCGCATTCCCAAAGTTTAACATAGCCCCTGAAACATCCTGAAACTGGATGGTTGGAAGACTACTTGCCTTTTGGGAAGGTAACTTTTCAGGGGCTATTATGAAGATGACTTTGTTCGAGCAACGCGGCGTTTGAAGGGAGTTGGAGGGAAGATTTGGGTGCGGGAACGAACATATCCTGGGGGAAAAGGAAAATCATCTTCAAAAGTGCCTTTTTTGCAGGGATATGTTAGTTCCCCGGACCCACGGGGGCAATAATTAATATGTATTATATCATGTATTCATTTTTCTCAGAATGTTTTGAAAGGCCATTCTTGATCATGTTTGTTTCATTTGAGGAAACTTGCCATGGAAACATATCAACATCTTCCAGGAATGTCTTGTTTTGGCCGTCCCTGATGCTTTGTCGAGAGATTCTGCGAGGAAGAAGACAACTTCGGAGACGTTGATGGGCGTACAGGATTTGGTCGTCAGGTGCGGGCTTGACTGAAGTTACTTAAGGCTGTAGTTGCTCAGGGTCACCAGTAACATGGAAATTTATGGAAATTTGTCAATCATTTTAAACTATGTCGGAAGAGTGGGGCTCCAGGACCCTTTGCTGATTTAATTCGTTGTTTATTTTTTGCAGAAAATTGAAGGTTGATTCAAGTTGCGCTTTCCTAACATGGTTTCGTAAGGCTTTGCCTTTAGACATTTGCATAGGGATTTTGAAGATTTGAAAAACGCCATATTCACACTGATTGGGTTAATGATGTTCAGCTACCAAGAAGGTAGTTTGTATATATGTTTGTATGTTAGATGATTTTCATTGCATTTTTCTACTCTGGATCCTGAACTGGCAGACAGTATCCATAGAGCCAAGGAACAGAGAGATCTGTTTTTTCGATGTCAAAATGTTTTTCTTCATGGATGTACATTATCAGCTAATGGTTAATTGTTGGTTTGGGTTGGTGGTTTGGGATTCCAGGGGTACCTCTAAGTAACAATCCCTTTCAGAAGGGGATCTCAGGAATCCAAACCACCAACCCAAACCTGACATTTATTAATTTACATTAGACATTCCTTAACCCATGTGATACTGAAGGAGATGTGCATCCATCAATATAAAGATTGGGTCATCAAATGGGTGCAAAAAAAAAAGTTGATGCCAGAACCCCGTAACGGTGGGTAAATCGTATGTTGATGAAGGGAACCCGTTTCAAACTTTCACTATCCACTGGTTTTCCAGTGTTTAGGCGTCGGTTGAAAATATGTTGAAATCCAAGTTTCAGCCATTTACCAGATGCTTCATGTATGGGAATACCTAGCCTAGATTTACCATTAGTTTTTGCTACATCTAGGTAAACATACCTACCATACATGGACTACATGGGTTTACCAACCCCCCCCCCCAAAAAAAAAAATAAAAAATATGAGACATCCCACAAGGTGGCCCTAAGTGAAAAAGGTAGGTTGAAATAACTCCACTTATAAGTGGTTAGAAATAACCCCAGTCAGTTACCCATGTACTATTTTTGGCCATTTATTATAGGGGTTAGTTCACCCCATGTCCAAAAAGAAAAAACAACACATGGAAGCAAAATAAAACATTCAATGAAGATTTGATTCCCTATGCCTATAACTATATGCCCTATAAATGGAGGTAAGTTTAATTTGATTCCCTATATATAAAATGGAGGTTGTTTTGTGTACCTACCTTAGGATCGCCCTCACCCTGGGTGGCATCCTGGAGCCCTGAAGCCCCAACTCCGTCTGTTGAGGCCTCGGAACCTGCAAAGCCAAGTAGCTGGAATCGTCAAGTCTCGGTCTGGGCAACCCGAACCCATCCGGTGGGATTTGGAGGTTTTTGGAGGTGCTGCGTGTGCTGCGTGGCGTGGGTGGTTCAGTGTAGGAACATTCCCTAAGGACTCCAGACCTTTCCCGATTTTTCGTAGGTTTTTCTGGTCTAAACATCCCATCCCCACAATAGGATTGTAGGGTTAATCCCTTTCTTAGGACATACCTGGATCCTTAGGGATTGGCAATTTTTCGGATCAAGGTAGATTGTTCATGTCAAAAAAAATGACGAAAAAGTAAAGATTTATTTAAAAACAAGTGGATGATCCACTGAAGTGGGCATCTAATTCAAGTATCAGATGTTTATATAATTCTATCGATGAATTGAACGTGTTTTTTTCTCCTCACATACCAAGTTAAATCAAAGTTCGGTCCAGAATCGCCAAGGAACATGGGTTCAGGAACTTTCACGTTTTTAGACAAACATATTTAAAACGACTCGACTGGATATGTCATAATATGTGGTCTCAAATCAGTTGCGGATATTTTTTGGGGGCGCCTTTTTTCGGTGTCAAAATCGGACAGCTTGAAACGTTCAAATGACCATCAAATGCTGAGGAACAGACTACCGCCATCACCGCTGAGGGCACTGAGGATTTTCGATTTCCATCCAACATGTCCACATTTCCGAAAGGCTTATTGAAGAACGAACAAAATTGTGCTAGGTGATTCAAAGTGACCTTTTAATCCTCTAGTGGGAGGTCACTTAACCATTTAAAAGGTGCCCTTAGCCATCCCAAAAGGGTCACGAAACAAATTGCAAGGTTTGAGGCCTTTGCGATTGTTTTTTTGCTGACAGAACAACATGTTTAGCCCAATTTGGTCATTAATTCCGAACAAAAATGCCGAGCACTCGGGGCCTTTTTGGTAAATATTCTCAAAGTTTCAGCAAACATGTTGTGCCATTTGTTGAGGGGCGAAAAAGAAACCAATTGAGAACGATATGTTTGACTTGACGACTACAATAGTACTGCATCATTCAGATTGCTTTCACGGCCAGCTGATCAAGTGGTACAACATGGTGGACATTTGTTGCAGGCAGTCCATTTCAAACCATCCACATTGTGTTCCAAAACTCAGTCGACAAATATCCTAGCTGCCTAGCTTGTTATATATCTGCTTTTAAGGAAACATGCCCAGATATGCATATTATATGTATTATATTTTTTTAATGTATATATATATATTTGCACCATGTTCTCAAGCAAATTAACCATGCATTTCATGTGATAGGTATAATCTTTCAGAACAAAGATTGAATCAATTCGGTCCGCAATGTGCGGGCATTTGTTTGTTGTTGTCGTTGTCGTTGAAGGACTCCGCCATCGATGTAGAAGATACCATGCACCTCTCACCTTCAGATTTTCAATTACAAGGCTCCTCTTAGCTGAAGCGAAACGAAACAACCAGGAAGTTGAAGGACCTATGGAGGTAAGATTTTTTTAAACCAACCATTTTGATCCATTTTGGTGTTTCTTATGGTAATGAACCCCTATTTTCGGTGCCAAGACGCACCTTTTGTGCAACATGTAGAGGGAGAATGGTCGGCTTCAAACCAGAAAACTTAGTGGTTTTTTGGCTCAGTGGTCAATGAAACCATCATGCAAAATTGGTTTGTATGGTTCAGTTTTGAGAATCATACTTAAAGCCAACAAAGACATCGTAGAAACCGTAGAAACCTCGTAGTATTTCAATAGACAGTATACAAAACCACCGGCGGTGAGTGTCATGCCTCCGAGCCTGAAGCAAGGTATATAAACATAATGCAAGGACTTGAAGGGGAAGATGAGTTTACATGAATGAAGTTGAGATTGTTTGAGAATTATCATAGTTGTTTGCATTCCTAACTATCCTCAACATTGAAATTTGTGAATATCTCCTTCTTTTGCGCTGACCTTTTGGTTTCAGATGTTTTGCATCCTTACCAGTCCCAATAGTATAGAGTATATAGAATACATCTACATTATGTCAAATATTATATTTGTATATATTTGTATATGTCACATTGATATTTATATGTGACTATATTCAGTGCATATATATATATATATCTCCCTGTCTCGGATATTCTCTCGTTGTAGCAAGTGTTTCAAACTCAGGATGTTTTATTTCTTTTTCCGGACCCAGTTTGACACAGTTTCTATTGGATATGTGTGGATGGTGGATGGTGGCGCCTTGTGTTCTCAGGATGTGTCCCCTTGGTGATAAGATTCTCCAAAAAAACAGATCGTTGTCCAGCAGAAACTGGCGTAGTTTTTGTTAAAGGTTGAACGTTTAATTACTATTGGAGATACACTATATTATACTATATAGCCACTTTTTACTGAACCATGACTATGGGTGGAAGGGTAAAGATGGTAGACCATCATGAAAGAAACAAACATCAATTCCTTGAACTATGCATTGAATACACCCTCAAAAAACTCACACAAAAAACCCAAACATTGGTCGTTCGGATTGATGTTTTCTACCTGTCCAGCCTGTTCTTTTTCATTTTTTTCAGTTGAAGCATGTTAGTTTTCCGGGGGATGTGTTTTCTTCCTCCCATAATCATGGAAGTGGAAGATGAGTGAAACTCGTCTCCAAAATGGTCATCATTCCACTTCCATGATTGTGGGAGAATGAGTATCCCAACTCACCAACCGCTTTCCAAAACTAACATAGCCCATGAAAATTCCCATCTTTACTGGTAAATACCGTCAAAATGGTGGAATTTCCATGGTTATGTTACTTTCAGGGAGTGTAACCAACCGATTTCCAAACCTTTCCAAACCTTTCGAACCACCCTGAAATTCACCAAGCGCCAGGTCATATTCCAGGAGAGTTGTTGGCACATGCATCACGAATGGGCTGGGTCCAGTTTGGGGTCCTGGGGATCCTGGGTGGTAGGCTGTGCCAAACATGAAACGATTGACTGTAATTAATTCAAATGTTGTTGTATGTTTTTAATTAATTATATATAAATATGTATTATGTATTCGTATATATGTGTATCATTTCCATATTGGATATTATTTTTTGTGTGCTTATTGTTTCTTGTGTTTCGATGTTTGCCTATATTATTGTAAAATGCGGGTTTCACGTTATTTTATATGTTTCATGTTTTATGCTTTCGTGTTTTTTCAATTGTACATGTTGTTTTCATTGAAGTAAGTAAGCAGCAAAAAGAGATGGTTGAACAAACATGAAGAAAAAACCAATGAACATGAAGAGACATGTCAAGCAACGGCAATCAATTGTGTTTCTATCAAGTCTGTTTCTGGCGGAAGATGTTTTGTAAAGAAAATACAGTGGGATAGTACCCTAGAGGTACATGACACGAATCGAGTCGTTGTTCAATTCAGCATCCTTGATTTTGTTATCATACTCTTACCGTGATTTAACTAGTTAATCTTAAGATTGGATATACCGTGATATACCTATACTGGAATTAGAAGAGTTGGACTCTAAAGTTAAGATTGTTCTGTTTTTTGAACAAAGGGTGGTGGATGTTGAAACACTGTTTGTATCTTGTTGCATCATGGCTTCTTCTCTATTGGGTCTTGAAACTTGATTCATTGATAGATCATCACTTGGGATCTATCCTTCCCATGTATTCAACTGTTTAGAAGGGGTTCGGTCCTTCAAGAACCTTTGTTGTTTTCAAGTCCAGCGATTCTTGAAGAGCATAATTATGGTTCTTCAAACACACGTCTCACATTTAAGACTTAAGAGTGCAACAGTTCCATGTTTCATTATGTTTTTAATTACACCCATATTAACACAATGTATATTTATATATAGATGTATAGCTTACCTTGGCTGTGCTCAGTGACGAGCACATGAGCAACTCGGGGTGGTGAAAACCAACCACTTACCATATCCCATACGCTCCATGGGACCGGGTATATTTACCTACATCAATGAATGCTTGATTTTTTCATGATAAAAAGATGGTATAGGTAATCATACACCATACCAGCACCCCCCAATGGGTGGTGTTTAAACCCTAAAGGGGTTGCTTAATGGCATCCAAACTCCGCCCTTTCCATTTGGCCACCCCTTGGACCGGAGGGTCCAGGTCTCCAAATCCCATCACCTGCGCTACCGAGGCCTCCGAATCCACCCAAGCCACAACTTCGCTTCTGCCCAAGTTGTGGTGCCAAGGCGAGGAAAAGTTGACCAATGGGACGATGGTATAATTTGACCAATGGGCTTCCAACCTTCCTTATGGGCCATTAAACTACCCATTTTTGCAGGGGGAATGAAAAACTCAGGTTGGTGGTTGTTTGTTCATTCTTTCAAAAGGTAAAAGGGGGAGTTGCATTACCAAAGAACACTGGGGATTGGAAGTGATTTTCTACTACGGGGTTTCAAAAAACTGATGCAATTTGCGACTCATACATCTGAAGGGTTCATCTGATCTTGATTGCACCCTACCCAACCCTTTTTGGGATCCATGGGATGTAGGTAATTTTTGCCTACGTGTCTTTTTACCATGAAAAATAACAACTAAATGTCGAGTTGGTGGTTGAACCAACCCATTTGAAAAATATGCTCGTCAAAATGGCTTCATCTTCCCCAAGTAAGGTTCGGGGTGAAAATTTTTTAAAAAAAAACATTATTTGAGTTGCCCGTTTAATTCGAGCTCATTATATACTTGGTCTAATTACCATCAATCACCATCACTCGTGTTGTTTTCAGCCGTCTATCACTAACCAACAGCCTCATTCATTAGCAGCATTAGCAGCTATTGAATCGTCGCTCCGTTGCCTGTTTTCTCATGGTGCTTGGGAAAGCACCCGGACGGATTCCAAGATGGCAAGCCGCTATTTATCTTTGAAAAAACCGTGGCAAACAGCATGAAAGTGGGCCACTTTTTCTCAACTAATCATGTTTCGTGGTGGAAAATTTGGGGATTTTTCGCATGACAAATTGCGTGTCCTTTTACAATGTTACAAGCTTGCGTGCTTCTTCATTAATTTTGCGCAAAATCCACTGTGACAAGTTAACTTTTATCACATATCTAACCGGCTTCCACCTCACTGCAAAAAGATTTTAAAAGGGTAGGGGAGGTATGGAAGGTACGTCAACTAATTGCCAAAACGACACGCGACAAACATTTGATAAGATGTTCTTTTTTGGATATGAATTTGACCGACAAGCATAAGGCTAGGTACCAGTTACCAGATTTCCAATTCTCGGCCAGTCACCCATTTCTCACATGAAAAACAATGCCCAAAGCAGGTATTGAGCCAGGCTCATCGCTTTTGTGCTTATTGTTTGGGAGCCAAGTAGCGCTTGAAGACTTGAAGCTCTTGAAGATACTGTTGATGGAAGACATCCTGCACCAGTTGATGTACTATAGATACACACCTATTTATAGGGGTTTTTTGCCACCTGTACCTCCAAAAAAAGGTGGTTGTTTGGGATTTCTGACCCATCTTCCCAGTATCACAAATCAGGTAGTTGTAGATCTATGACTTGGATCGGGGGCCCCCGATCCAATCCAGGAATTGGCACTTAGACTTGGTCAGATTTACCAGCTATTGAAAAGGGAGATCCAAGATATTAAAGCATATACAATTTACATATTACACTATAAATATATTTGTATGTGTTTATATATAGATATATCTATATTATGTATATTGAATATTATTTATATATCTAAAAATGATACCAGCATAGACCCCAAACAGTGCAAGAAAATCAATTCAATCAAATAGCACTCTCAACAACCTTGTTTTTGGGTTTTTTCTCCACGGTATACTTTTGTACTTCCAGAGTAAACTTTTGTTCTTTGAAAGTATACTTGTGTAATTTGAAAGTATACTTGTACTTTGAAAGTATACTTTTGTACTTGGAGAGTATACCTTTGTACTTCGAGAGTATACCTTTGTACTTTGAAAGTATACTTTTGTATTTCGAAAGTACATTTGTGTACTTTGAAAGTATCCTTTTGTACTTCCAGAGTATACTTTTGTACTTTGAAAGTATATTATAGTATATTTGTGTACTTTGAAAGTATACTTTGTGTAATTTGAAAGTATACTTTTGTACTTCGAGAGTATACTTTTGTACTTTGCAAGTGTATTTGTGTACTTTTAAAGTATATTTGCGTACTTGTAAATATACTTTGTGTAATTTGAAAGTCTACTTTTGTACCTTGAAAG
>DF239753.1:125854-136881 GCA_000507305.1 Breviolum minutum Mf 1.05b.01
GCCAGCGCGCCCAGCACTGACCCAAACCCCACGCCCAACCCAGCCCAGCGCGCCCAGCAGGGCCAAATCCGCGCCCAACCAAGCCCAGCGCGCCCAGCAGCGTGTCCAGTCTATTTTTTTCTAAGAGAGAACCCCACAGGTAAACCTGTTTGGGGAAATATATGGTGCGGCCAGCATGTGTGACCTCAGGTCTCTATTCATGCAAAACTTCAAGATGGGATATTTCACCCGGCCAAATGACCGGCTAACTGTACTGTCTTGAGAAGCAAACTTTGAACATGATGCTTTTGGAATCCTTCTGTAGTAGCAAAATGCGGGAAGTACCTTTTCAAAAGAGAATGAAGAGAAGTTGTTGGCCTGGATCAAGTCTTATGACTACTGTCCTGCTATGTTTTACTAAACAAGTTGTGAAAAGATTAGATGGTTTCCATTTTTCCATTTCTACGTACATAGAGGCGTTATATATTTAATAAATATACATACGTAAATACCTATATATTTATCTATCATTTGTAGCTCTCCTACCCGGAAACCATCCCAGCAATACAACCGAGGCTGCTTCCCTTTCGGTCAGTTGCAAGATGAGACATTGCCAGCTACCCCCCAACCGCAGCAGCCTTTCTCGACCTCTCCCCTTCCCAGTGTCTCGGACGGCGCCGTCCGGAGGGTAAGGAGGAAATGGACCTGTTGGGAAGTTAACCTAAGATACCTTAGGTTTTATACGGTATCTTTAGTACAGCGGTGTTTGGAAAGGTATTCCATTCAGGTTGGGAAAGTTTTGTTGGTTGGTTCGGAGGAAGTTCCTATTTGTTAAGTAGTTTGTTTTATGAATGACCATGGGCAAGATCTTTAGCAACCTAATTTGTAGGTGTTGGTTCTATGTTTCTGTAACTTATCAACTTGGTTTAGCATGATCAAGTCATATTTGCCTTCCCATTTGTCAACTTGGTCAATGTCATTTGCCAATATATACGTGTAGTGTATTGCAACTACCTTCCTAGTTTTTTTGAGACATACATACGGAAATTGACGTCACAGTAATATACGGGAAACACGTGATTAGTCTGGAGCTAAAAGGCTTCCGTATAAATTCAACCTAACTTTATTGAGCTGTTGATATTCCATCCTAGATCAATTGATATATTCAATCTCCCATATAATTTATCCTAACTTCTAAGATAATCTAACATGTATTCCTAGATCATAGATTCCATATTTCCATCCTAGATTCCTGTTCACAACACATGAGGTTCCTTGAGTGCGGTGGAACAATTGATCTTGGCCAACATGCAGGCTCAGGCCACCTGGGGCGTTCCCCCCCCAAGGCCCTCAGGACTGGAATTCATGTGGGAGAATCAATGAGGGCCCTGAGCATCCACCAAATGATTTCGTTAGATATAGTGTAATTAGATATTTTTTTCAATTATATATATATGTGGACGTGCCAAAAAAAAATCACATAATTTGTTGG
Organism: Breviolum minutum Mf 1.05b.01; assembly: GCA_000507305.1. Taxonomy (NCBI): domain Eukaryota; class Dinophyceae; order Suessiales; family Symbiodiniaceae; genus Breviolum; species Breviolum minutum. The sequence goes on from DF239753.1 coordinate 127,326, forward strand.
AGATGAACATCAAATCACACCATAAACATTTTATGCAATGGTTTTTATATGTGCAAATAGACTGTTTTGCCACACCCTGACTTTCTGCTTGGAGTTCAGGCCACGGCTGGTGCCCCGATGCCATCTCAACCAGTGGTGCCGGGCAAAGTTTCAAAGACTGCGAAGGCACCAACAGCGGTCGCGCCAGCCACATGGCCACTCTTTCACATAGCTGTTGATGGTTCAGAAATCCCAAGGCCAGCCACCTGGCATATATGAAACCTTGTAAATAATGGGCATAAAACTACCAACCTCAACTGGTGAGTTTGCCGGACTTCTGAACCATCAAATGGTAGCAATGGAAAATGGACCCTTAAGCCTTAGAATCCTCAGAATGCCAAGACGAAATGGACCCTTTGAATCCTTAGAATTGAAGATGTATGCCCTATTGTACTTATATAAGGGATATTCCATTACTATGTTAGTTTACCAGAGGGTAGTGGGAATTTTAAGCCCCGGTTTCCTAAGAAATATGTAGATATTGGTAGCTGCGGCCCCCAATCTCTTGAAGGACCTGTTGTTGAACCGATACCTGGGACAAAACAATATCCAGTGATATCAATACCTGAGGTTTGCAAAAATTCCACTTTCCCAATGTTTCTTATATTCCCAAGCTAAAAAACTAGGAAGGTATGTTGGTCCAATAATCAAACATAGCATAGCAGCAAAAACTAAATTAAATCAAAAAAATGATGTTTGTTCACCGGTAGCCACAGGTAATTCACAGTGATACGACAGGGTTGGAAATCTGGTCCCAAAATTTGGTTGAACAGTTTCCTATAAAAGGTCTGAGGACTCCAGCTTTCGATGCCATGTCCTGTCAAAATAGAAGGTTGTTTTTTTGGTCGTTTTTGGTGATATTTGGAGGATTTGTATGCAAAACGTCACCGTTTAAGGATGTTTAAGGCAAGATTAACAAACACATGGGGGTTCAAAACAAACCCGTTTCGAAAAAAAAAGAAGTAAGATACGTTCTGAAGTGATAACCAAGCCATGAAGGTGGATACCTGTTACAAAACATATTTTTTAGCTCGTGACAAAATCACGTAGTCATTTCATATGTGGGTGTTTCCTTAGGATGATGGTACCCTCAATCTCCACCCCAAAAAGATCATTTTTAGTAGGAAAACCAAAGGTTGTTGGGGTTTCCATCATTTTAGGAACCCCCCCATATATCATATGCTCTTTTCTAGGCATGGATTTGACGCTGGCACTTATCACATGACACGTGGGAGAGGAAGCCACCGAAAAACCCCCCGCAGTGCAACTAGCATTTCAACCACTTCCCTGTCAAAAAACGAACATAGTCCGCATAGTCCCCTGAAAATACTGTTGGTGGAAGAAATCCCAAACAACCACCTGAGATGTATAAACCATTGTAAATCATGGGATATTTACCATATCAACCGGTGCAGAATTTCTTCGATCAACAGTAGTTCCAACCATTCATGTTCAGGTGCCTTCTACGGTATGTCTTATTTTAGGGGAGTGTATACTTGGTAACAGCTGCATGGTTGATTTGTGAAATGGGAGTAATTCACATGCGTGAAAATTTAGATGGAACCTACAAAAATCACCCAATTGAAGACCTGTCCTTTTAAGCTAAGGTTGTTTCAACACACCTTTGGAACACACCCCTAAACCTTTACCAACAGGCTATGAAGGGTTTCCTTTCATTGTTGGCTAGGGGGATTGCCTGGGGTGTGCTCTACAGGTGTGTTGTCATTTACTTGGATTTAAAGCTGGTCCCTTTTTTGGCTTCCACGCTAATTTTCCAGGATGTAATCAAGTTCCCATCGCCACCTAATAAAGGCAAGCAAGCCCACACCAGAGGATGTGCGGGAGCTGAGTTTTTTTCCAACACCAGGATCCTCCGGAAAACTCCGTCCTGTTGTATCTTGTTGTTTCAAATTGGCCGTGAATGAAAATGATGCTTAAAATACACCTTGGGGGTGTTGTTTTTTTTGGATGTTGTGTTTATGTCTGATAATTTGTACATAATAGTTCTTTCACGTCTCTTGCTGCATGTGTGCTTTTTTCCGCATTTCCACTATCTTCCACCCAATCAGTGCAGCGCTTTTTTGAAGCTTTGAAGCTGCTTAAAAACAACAGAATTCTCCAGGAGTAAACACGTAACCGGCCGAACTCGATGGGTTCAAGGAACATTTGAAAGTCCGAAAATTGCTTTGTTGGGGAAATTTTGACAGCTTGAACTTGCATCTCTTGGAAAATTCGGAAATGGATGGAAGAGAAGTTCAGACTGTCAAACTTTGGTGAAAACTCGGGGGGTCAGATCACTTGAGATCAATGAGCCCATCTTTAGTCATAAAGTATATGTGTAATAAGATTGTAATAAGACATGATCTAATTAATTTGCAAGGCTTATCCCCAAACAAGTGTGTTGCACTAAATGGCATGTGCTATTTAGTTGGCGCACGCCATGGGGGTCCACGCGTTGTTAGGGTGGTACATGTTTTTTTTCTCCATACCTGCCCGGCCCCTACAGAGTAAGACTGCATAATAAGAGAATGCACCCCTGGACACTTAGGATACCACGCGGACCACACATATCGAACCACGCAAGCATGCATAGATATATCCGTATTTATTTTCACTACCCACACACACATATATATATATATAATTATATATGTATTTATATTTATTCAATTATATATACATATTCAGTGTGTGGAATTAGACTCTCTTTATCATTTCCAGCAGCAACACTTCCAGGGATATTTTTTTTTGAGGGACATCCTCCTGTTGACAACCAGCCTCCGAGCTCCAAGGGTAACTTGCTGAGCAATTTGCGCCACTTCCGTCCCTTGACTTGACAAGAAACGCTGACGACTGGGCATCAGAGAAAGGGATCTAAAGGGGCTAAAATGGGGAGTTTGGATGACCCATCGAGGATGATCGAAACCTGGGCAAAGGTGAACAATTTGAAACACAAGGAGATGTAATTACCACCAGTTTGTTTTGAACTAAGATGGCTAGGTGGTGGTTGGCCCGGAGTAATTTTAGATTATCGACTCTTTCACTGGTTTGCTTTCTTGTGGAAAGCACACCCTTAACTGGAACTAAAATGACTCCTCGCAACGAGGTCTCCAGGATGATTTGTTCCTTTTATTCATGTGGGTGTCCGCTTGTTGCATATGTCATATGTTTGAAGCAGGTATGCTTCTTTATACGCGTATACAAATATATTCATATATACTGTACATACTTACCTTACTATGCTTTTTATACCTCTGCTTTTTTGCATCAGATTACTAGTATCAGTTTCAGCACCCAGGTCATCATGCAGTTCCCCTCTTTGCCGGAGTCACGAGTCCAAAGTCCTAGCTATAGCCTTTGTTTATATCGACATAGTCATCAAAACACACACAAACACACACACACACATATTTAGAAAAAACACATTTTATGTTTGGTTCACAGTGTCAATATTGTAAAATGTATATAAAAATATTTCCTCAAAAAAACAGGTGTTTAAAAATGGATCTTTGGTGATGAACCCGTTTCTTCAATATCTTCATTTAGCCATTTCTGTTTTCCGTGGGTTGATCTTTTGATCTTTCAGGGTGGCTGAGATTCTCCCATTGTGATCCCGAGAAGTTTTGGTTTTTTTTGGCCATATTAAAAGTTTGATGAGAAACCGGGGTGACGTCTCAGTATCCATGTGTTTGATCCTTCCCACATTAATCGCCATATGAAACAGTATAAACTTGATATGGTATGATTTATGCTTTACCAATATGCATCCAGATTTACAAAAAAAAACAGTGAATCTAAGGGTACCAGGTGCCTCCCCCAATCTACCCCCCAAACCCCCCCCAAGAGGATTACCCTGAGATTTCGCATGATTTTTGGGGGAAAAAATCTCCAGGTTACATGGAGGCCAACACTTTAGATGTGGAGCTGGCGCGCGTGCTATGCCTTACCCATATCCGGGCACCTCGGTCAGTGTGGGGACCGGAGGTGGTGGGAGAAAACTTCAATATTCAAAAATTCAAAAAAATAACGTATTTTCTTTTTAAATGCCCATAGGATTCCCATGTATGGTATATATATAATTATATATATATGGTATATTTACCGTTATTTACCTACATTTAGCATCAGAATCAACCAAATGTAGGTATATATCCATACATGGGTGGCATGGGATGGCTTTTGTTCGTTTTGCTGGTGTTTTTTTTCAGAGGCTTCGATCTCATCGGATTTGGGGAATATATTTTTTTCCAACTACCAGAAGAAAATCTAAGTGTTGGGTTGGAAAACTGAGGGTTTGAAGAATAGGACTCTTCCAAAAGATGTCGAAACCGAAACCTGAATAGTTTTTTGATTGATAATTGATGGTGGCCTCATTACAATATACTGTAATTGATGTTTGAGTACCAGAAATCCTCCAAGAGTTCTCCACAGGCGCACTGTTAAATCTTCCAGAGAGTCACCCATTTCAAATGCTTCCTACTCCCGGTCCCAGGGAAGTTGGGATCAAGGTTGGTAGGATCAGTGGTAGTTATAACCCTAATATATCCCATGTACACCCCTGAAGATTAACATGGAACACAATCATGGAGGTTTGGAAGATCATTTTCCTTTCTAAATGGGGGGATTGGTAGGTTCCATGTTAATCTTCCAGGGTGTATTAGTTGGTTATAACCCATTGACTAACCATTTGCATCCATTCCTGGGACATCCTCGGATAATGTAAGCTTGGAAATTGCCGACGTGACCGACATGTCGTCGTTTAGGTCCATCCACCTGGCATATTGGCCCCATGACGGATCCACGGGACGATTGTATATTTACCTGTATACATGTGGTTTGTGTTTTTTATGGGTAAATGTTGGTAAATCTACCATACATAGATGCTATGGGCAATGAACTTTTGGTTGATGTTTTTAGATGCTGGCTTGTGAGATGAGTTCAAGCAATGCATGATTTTTAGTTTGCCAGTTGATGCTTTGTCAATTCTGAGCAGCTTTTTATTCTAGGTTTCCTGGTTGATAAGTGTTGCCATCAACCAGCGAACAAAAAACCTGTGGAACAACCTTTCGGACTCCTTTCGGTGGGTGAAGAAACGTGCCATTAATTAAAGTCATCCCCTGAGAATAGGGTATGCCAACAGGAAATTTCTATCTTCCAACCATTCTAATTTTAAGGGGGGGTTCGACTCGCTGTTGGTTTCAGGGAGTGCCGTTCCTTCCATAATCATGAAAGGCAAAAATGGATCCCTCCAAGAGTAGTTACCTTTCAACTACAGCCATTTTCTACTGAACCATGATTATGGGAGGAAGGGTAAACCCAAGATACCCCAATTATAAGTAGGTTATAAGTTATAACCCATTTACTAGCCATTGATCCTAGCTTCCAACAGGACATCCAAGCAACAGTGTAACTTTTGCAACCCCAACTAGCCCAATCAGCCAAAGGATTCGATTCAGATCACAGCATAGGAGCCGACATAAAAGGATGGGTTTTTTAGACCGGATGTGCAAAAAGTTTATCCTTTCGACAGACTTTCAAGGGTGAAGTTTTTTTTGAAGAATCGAGAGAAAATGTGTTCGAAGTAAAGGTCAACAAAAAGTCAACAAGTAAAGGTCAACCAAACAACACCTTTTTTTAATTACTTTTTGTGCGTTTTTGTTTCAATGCATTGCTGCTTATTGCTGTACACACCCGAAAACTAACGGCTGGAACCTGAAAAAGGGCCTGCCTGGAAAAGGAAACAAACTCAACAAACCACCAATTTTGGGCTTCCAGTCGTTAGTTTTCAGGGCTGTAGACGATACTGTTGATGGAAGAGATCCTGCACCACCTGGGATATGTAAAACCCTGTAAACAGGATAAACCACCAACCTCAACTGGTTAGCCGGATTTCTTCCATCAACAGCATTGGGTACATGTTCCGGATGTCTTTTAGATGAAGTTGGAAGTGCGGAGCCATCCTACTTTGCCATTCATGTGAGAGGAGATTTATATATTTTGCGTTTATATATATATATATATGTATGTATTTATATATAGGTGTGTGTGAATATGGAGTGCCTTCACTCCCCATTTGTTTCAAGTGCAATTCAATATTTGGATGAGTTTGGAAAGTAGCTCTAGCGACATCATGTGATGTGTTCCACCATTTCAGGTCGAATTCCATCATGAATCAGACATCACTGCATGGCAAAAAGACAGTGCATGCAAGTCATCGCTGACAACATGTTCCATCCCACGTTGGATTGTCTTTTGTCATGAAGTTTGTTATATAAATCCATGATCAATAAAACAGCGCAGTGCGCATGCCTTACTACCAAGTCCTTAGAGCGCAATGTCATGCAATCTCCGCAGGAAGAGCTGATGTGATTGACAAAACAACACGGACTGCTTTTGGGCAGAGACGTGCGAGAGTGAGATTGAAATTCAGCAGCGGTAATTGTGAATCGCCAGACAAAATCTTGTTCTTGTGTTATCACAGAAATTTGATAGAAATTCACCTGAGGGTCAATAATGATTCACCAAATTCAAATATACCAAACAAATACAGAAACACTCAAGACAAAAAAAACATCAGTTGCTTTTGAAAATGACATGTCAACTGTCCACGCTTCAAAAAAGTGGTGTTTCAGCTGGTCCTGGATCCGCCCGCTGCAAACGACTCTTCACCAAAAATTCACGGTATTTCACGGTCACTCCGTCGGTTCCATCATTTTTTGAAGCTGTTGGGTGCCAATCCTTCCATTTTGGAAGCTCCCAACGGGCCCAATGAAACGACGACTTTCGATGTTTCAATGTTTCCAACGCCCCATTCGAGGAAATGGCGCAACAACGATTCAGCAGTGGAAGTCAAAACGGGGAAAACACGTGAAGAAAAACGTCCCCGAAAAATTTCCTGCTGGAATTTGGCAACCATTTGATGGTGGCCCGCTAAACTGCAATCTGATCTGAAGACTTCGAGTGCAGACGTGTTCATTACAGTGTTGAGACCTTTTTATGAAAAGGGCATCCAAGTGAAGTTGTTGTGTTGGAGCAGGGACATTGACTAGAATCATTTGTAAGGTTGTTGTAAGTCATATCTATTCAGATTTGTCTAATGTTAAACATAATATATACCTTTTTAATTTGTTTACGCATGCATTCAAAACTATATTGGCAGTATATTTAAGATTATTGCGTATACCGAAAATCACCCTGAGTACATCTTTTTTTCAGAATTTTATGATTCCAGCGTCAGTTGACTGTCATGTGCCATCATGGCATATTCCACACTTATCGGCACATGCACAGTTTCGATACATCGACCGTTTCGACATATTCGACGAAGGGACAGATCAGATCTTTGGACTTCCGCCGCGAAGTTGTGGGTCGTGAATGGTGATGCCATCCTGGGCCAGAGCAGAAAGGTCTGGGTTCTATCACTATTAACATTTCAAAAGAAGCCTATTCAAATTTCAACAGATGGTCACTTACCGGAAAAAAACACATCACAGGTGGTTTCATTCTTTTTTTTTCACCCCGATCCATGGGAAAATGATCCAATTTGACTTGCGCATATCTTTCACATGGGTTGAAACCACCCACTAGAAAACCATTTAAAAACATAGGTCGCCAAAAGGACTTCCAGATTCCAGACCCTCGGCCTTTCAGGGTGAAGAAACTGGTCGACTATGGTCGGCTGAACCAAAATGAGTCCCACACAATCCGCAAAACCCCCAGTGCTTTTAGGTGAGAAATAAAAACCAACCAAGCATGTCAGCATGTCATGCAAGCAATTTTCAAAACATTTTTTGTGACATACAGCTGAGACTTACCACAGTTCACAGTTAGACACTAAAAATATCTAAAAATCTTATAGGAGCATTGTCATTGAAACGATCGGTTTCGTTGAAGGTTTTGGTTGAAAATGACACCAATTGGACAGTGGCACGACGGAAGGGTTATCCGATTCGACTTGGTTATCTTGGAACACTGGCGGAAAAAAAGGTTGCCAACCGAGAAACGGGTTGAGGTCGCCAACAGGACGTGGATGAAATTGCAAACATACTGTTGATGGAAGAAATCCAGCTAACCACCGTTTGAATGTGTAAAACCCTGCTAACAACGGGATATTCACCACGTCAACTGGTTAGCACAATTTGTTTCATTAACAGCAACGTTTCTGTTGTTGTTATAGTCCGAACCACTTGACTTCTTTTCCCGCTCTGCTTGTTTTGTTCAGCTTAATTAAACAAATTTTGTTTATTTCATGTGACCTCATGTGCATTCATCATACGTATTGTTTCCTCCATTTAGTAAGATTCAGTGAATTTCTATGACATGATCTGTCATTGTGTGACGACAATCGCAGGGTTCACCCGGACCTTTTTTGCAGGTTGAATCGATTAGCTCGAAGCCGACATTTTTGTTGGAGAATCCCAGGGGATGTGGTCTTGGCGGATTCGAATGTGATGAGGTGTTTGTTTAACATTATTATGTTTGAATCAAATTACAGTTTTGAATGGTTTTGAATCAATACAACTTAAGATGACAATGCAAGCTTTTAGAAGTAGAGACTTTGCTAATATTAGTCTCTTTTGGGCGTTTTTTCTGGCCGACATTATGCGGAGAGGGGGCTTAGAATGATGGTTTTGCTGGGAGGCTTCAAGGGATCAGGATTGCTTGCAAAGAAGGCTCTGGCCTGAAACTCACCCAAAACGGCGAGGGTGTGAACTAACCAGCCCCTTGCTGGTTCCTTCGGTATTGGGTACAACCCCTCCAAAAAGAAAATGGGAACCCGGAACCTGCACAAAAATCACCAAAAATTCGATGGATGGAAAAGCATCTTTCCAACCAAAACTCCCATTTCTTTCCATCCAAAACTCCCATTCCTTTCCATCCGAAATTCCCATTTGTATCGACCACCCATAGGCTTCAGCTACCTGCCCATCCATGCCCCATGCCCCTCCCCCTGGAACCGATGCTGTCAAGGCCACCACCGGAACCGAAAGCTCCCTACCGGAGCTCCGGGGAGTTGGAACGTCCTGAGGTGAAAAAACTCCATGACTGGTACTTGGATGTCCCAGGAAGTTAGGATCAATGGTTTAGGATCAGTGGGTTGGTAACCCCAAAGATATCCCATTTATAGGTAGGTGAAATAACCCATCTATAATCCTAACCATTTACTAACTTCCTGGGACATCCAAGTAGGGTAGGGTGTGTTTACGGCCAAAAGGTGTGTGTTGCCCGCGGCCAACATGGGAACATTCAACGGACGGGAAGCTTAAAAAACGTAGCAGGGGTGAGCATTTTTGGCACTGGGGAAGTTGATCGTTTGTCATGCTTGGGAGTTGGGTCCTTGACCGAACTCCCTCCCAAACCCGAAACCCTTAAAACATGAAAACCAACCTAAAACCCTAAAACTTAAACCCTAAAACCCTAAACTCTAAAGCCTAAACCTTGTGTGGGCAACAGTGGGTATGTTTACTGAGTTTGACCCTACCATGAAGACTGCTTCATTCTGTGAATGGTAAACCAA
>DF239753.1:137143-174573 GCA_000507305.1 Breviolum minutum Mf 1.05b.01
CCCCCCCGGAAAACCAATGGCATTTGGTTCGACTGAAAATACCTCCCGGCTGGGAAAGGTGTGAAATATGTTTTTTCTAATCACCGATTTTTGGATTTAAATATACCATTCGTCCGATGGATCCCATGGGAACATGAAAGATGGAACCATAGGCCATGGAGATAAGTGCCAAAAAGACCATATGCTTAAAACGCAGTTGACAAGTGTTGCGGTGGCTATGGAAGTTTTCAGGGGATGCTTGAAACAAAACATTACTGTGTAAGATGGATGAAATTATGATTTTGTTGGGTGTGGTTTGTTTCTCTGAAGGATCAGGTTGTGTCATTGTTTGTTTTAGGAGTTGTTTGATTTTATGCCTCGGTTTTAGGCACTTTTACTAGTTGTGTTTCTGACTTATCAAAGAGTCGAGAAGCAAGTTGGTGATGAAGCACCCCTCAAAAATCTATTTCTTGGGCAATGGTTCAAAGCCACATTCACGTTCTATGGTTAATGTCATTTTCAAAAGTTGGGGTGAACCCCCCACGATTCTGGATGACCCCATAAATCCCCATGTCCCGAATCCTCCCGAGGTTTGTGAGCCTTTTTGTGGCTTAGCTTAGCTTACTATTGCTAGTTCTTAGATTTATATGACGTGTGCGTATAGTAGTGTATATTTAGATACTGTATACTTTGTGTCCTGCATAGTCAGAGTTGTTATTAGAAATGGGAATCCCACCGTGATAAAGATATACAGTTATAATGATGAACAAATACGCATATTAAGATATTGAACACCATCTCCGCATTTGCTAGGAATTTGTGCCATGATGGTCCATCTAGCTGGAGAAGGATACACCTAAGTCAGAATTGAAACATGTTTGCAATTGGACATTGGCGTGCCACCACTGGTTACTGCAATCTATTCACGTTTTGGTAAACTAACATAGCAATGAAACATCCCCATGTTCAATGGGATGTATAATCATAGTATTCATGTTTCATTGCTATCTACAAGTTTACCGGAGTGTAGTTGGTGCTTTTGGAAGTTACGTGAGGTTACGCTACCCAGTCATATCATTTTCTATCAAGATTACAGGAGGCCAGGGAATGATACTCCACAAACACAACCCAGGTTCGTCGGTATCAAATGTGCTTTGATTGGGTGTCATCACCTAGAAGGAGATTGTTGTTCATGTTCAGTCCGGGGATTTTTTTTCTTGCTACAGAGTTTCACAGATTGGCGAAACATAAAGTTTTGTGGATATACATGAGCCACAGTCAGAATTAAGGGCAAGTACGTTGATAAGAAGCGGACCACTTATCACGATTTATTATGCAGGGTTGCATTTCACCAGTATAGCTACACGGCATTTGCAAGGCTCTTACACCCTGGAAGATTAACATGGAACCTACCAATCCCCCCATTTAGAAAGGAACATGATCTTCCAAACCTCCATGATTATGTTCGATGTTAATCTTCAGGGGTGTATTTTGGGTTTCTATTTGTTTACCTTAGATGGATTGCAGTCCAAAAGTTTCTCGAATTCCTCCAAAGGATTTTTCGCATTGCAGGCACATCCTATACTCAAGTGCAACGAAAACCAGGTTGGTTTGTTGTTTTTTTTGGGGGGGAGGGTTTTGAGAGTTCGTCGATGTGTTTTGAATTTAAATTTCAAACTGTATGGTGTTGAAACTCAACAGCTTTCTGTTTAATAATTGAGAAGTTATATTCATGGAACCGAAAACATAGAAAGCAAATACATCCTGATTCCTTGAGACGGAGACTTCGTATCGAACCATCATACTATACTTGAACATTATTTTTTTTTGAGGTTCAAATTTCAGGATGATACCTTTAGTATTGCAGACTTCCAGAGTCGGAGTTTGGTCAAGATGTTGGTGGATCAAACATAAACTCGGGACCTGCTGATGGAAGATTGGAATTCTGACTAAGCACTTGATATGGAGAATATCAGAATATCAATTTTTGCCATGTTTTATTGATTTATCCGTGGTGCAGCATTTCTTCCGCCAACGTCTTAAGGAATTGGATCTTAGCCACGAATGAAACAAATCCGAATGTTTCGCAATCGGAAGGAGATGCGTGATCGACTTTTAAAAAAACGATTAATGTCCCAGTTCATGCAGGTTTTTCATGTTTTTTCAGGTTTCCAAGTTCATGTTCATTCGGACAAATGAATCACAGCTAGGCATCGTAGCAAAATTCCAAAATATCTATGGATATACTGTATCTCTTATTTGAGGATCACCCGTGACCCAATGTTTTTGGCCTTGTAAGGTTGGGAATTGACACTATCAACACCTTTATGTTGATGAAATTTGATACTTTATCAGACTTGATCCAAATAACGGATACATTTTAGCCATCAAAAAACAATGGTGTTTTGGATGCATTCTCTATGGATTGTTTCATACTCTCTCTCATTCTCTTTTGGAAGACGGATGCCTGGCAAGAATTGGAAAGATGATTCTGATCTCCAAAAATGGAGCACGTGTGTTTTTAACGTGAAAAAACCGCGATGTTGGAGAGATGATGAATATATATATATATATATAATATTTATATATATATATATATATCTTGTTCATCCGCGACGGTTCACATGGAATTGAATCATGAGTCCTGTGTATTATTTTTGCGGTTAAAAGCCATAGCAATCTCTAATAGCACCTCACAGTCCCATCTTTGGGATGTTGATGTTGACGGCCTTGGTTCCAATTGACTCACGACCCATGAAACAACGAATGGTTGGAACCTACAAATTACATAACATCACTCCGTCACTCCCTGAGTCACTAACAGTTGGCCTATGAAAATAGGCCTAAAGGCCCCAACATGAAAGGATCATCTCCCTCCCAAGCATCCCTTTTCAGTACTGTAGTGCTTTTGCTGTTAGTTTTGGGTAATGTAAATCATCATATCTAGGTGGTGATTTCAAATATCTTGATTTTTATGTTCATCCCTATTTAGGGAAATGATCCAACTTGACTTGCGCATATTTTCCAAATGGGTTGGTTCAACCACCAGGTATAAATCACCTTTGTTGCAAAACGGCGTAAAGATCCACGTCGTCATTTTCCAGTCGCAAACCTTCATTGGTTGGTTGACTCCGGGTTCCACGGCGCCCGCCACGTGGGTCAGGTGAAAATCAACGATCCTGGTAACATTGGTACCTTCAAATGTCAAGGGGTGAAGAGTGAGGCGAAAAAAAACGGATGGGTCACTGGTCCATGAATCTATAGATGCATATAGATGTACTTTCCTGGCGAAAAGGAACCTGCTGGGATTTGCAGCGCGCGGTTTTTGGTTTTCGAAATGTCCGCATAGGATGTTATTAGGTTTGGAACGCTTTAGTGTTTGTATGGTCAGATATCGTGCTCTCTCTGTGCATTTGAACTTTAGTACAAATCTAATTATATGTACACACACCGTTCAAAACATCCTTACATATCTTTACACTACACATGGGAAATGAAACATTGAAAAGTGCTGTTTTGGAAAGGACAGCTCCTTTAAATCTGGTTGAACATTTGGCATCTCCAGTGGTGCCATTCCAAGCTCGTTCTTCAGGCCATTTCAGAGAGACAACGCCAAACCTCTCAGGCCGGGTGTGTTTTGTCAGCCGTTTAGCTAGAACATGTGGTGCTTCCCCACCCAAGATGATGGAACACGAGAAGATCCCTATAGGCCTCTACTTGCCAAGTTTTACTGGGATGGGTAGCATCTCAAAATACAACAGGGCCATTTTTTGGCAGCATGCAACAAGTGAGGGTCGATTCATGTACAGTAACAAGAGGGGAGTTCTTGGTGTTTACCTACCAATGTTTGATAAAGAATCAAATATCCATCCAACAAACAACCAATCATATCAATCATAATCAGCTGCGAAACAAGTTGCTGTTAATTTTCATCAACTTTACCCCAAAACCACTCACACTTGCCTTGAAAGATGGTACATGTTCCAGGCATAAGTTTATATAGCAACTTTGTTGGCAGCCGTTCACAGCTGCTGATGTAAGACCCTTCGCACCTCCATAGGTTTAGTGTTAAGGTGTTAATTCATGATTGGTTGTGCTCAGACTTTGCACCTAGGGTGCTTTAGTGGCTTCCTTGTTACAAGAATATCACACGTCAAACAGGTCTTGTTGCTGGATGTTCCTTACTGAAGTTATGTCATGAACCTACATCACCGACCATTTTAACAGTGCGGACCTTTGGTGCCAATGAGGAAATCAATACGGTGAAGCACAGATGCATTATGTCTCACTTGCCCGTCAGATGTGTTTACATAGATACATTAATTATATATACAGTATATATGTATAGTCAAACATGTTTCTGCATGTATTGTTGATATGCATTAAGCAAAACAAACAGAATTTCCAACACACATAGAATACGGCATTGTCATCACTCTCAAAGGTAAAACTCTCTATGTCAGTGTGGGTGATATTCATATGACCTGGTATATCGAAAACAAACCTCCCTAAAGCTAACAGTTCGCAGTTGAAAATAGTAAGGGTCCAACAAGGAAACTTGATCTTCCAACTAATGATTTTCAGTGGCTATTGATTTATCACCAGTTGATGCTTGGATAATGGCAGATAAACTTTTAGAATATTTTCGGGGTTACTTTGAGGGGTTCTAGAGTAAAGCCCTTGAATGTTATTTTCACGGAGGGTATCCCTAACAATCTTGACCCCTTTGATTGAAACACCGGACCCTCCTAAGAAGGACACCCCAAAAATGGCCTCAAAACAGATATAGCCTCCAGGGAACTAACATATCCCCCCAAAAATGCCACTTTTGCAGATGATTTTCCTTTTCCCTTCCGGTGGGATATGTTAATTCCCTGGAGGCTATATCTCCAGTATATTTCTGACTTCCACCCATCTTCCACCCAACTTCCCTCCCGTGAGGTGAACCCAACGGTGAACCCAACGGTTGCACCTGAGAAGGTGAACCCAAACGTTGCAACGGTTTGCCGGGGCTTGGCGACCTTGGGTGACCCTTTTGGGTGACCTTGAATGAATCATCTCAACATCCAGTTGTTCAACATCTAATTGTTATTTGTATCAAAGGTGTCTAGACCCCTCCTTCAAGGGTGTCACATTTTTTCAGCTCCTATACGAGTTCTTTTGGCAAAGGAAATCTCGCTGTTCTTTCAGGGACTGAATTCTTTACATTTTCATTTTTTCACGTTAATATAACTTTATACGAAAACTGCCCAAAAAATCAGTTCTGGGTTCTCATCGCATCTAGTCAGCGTTTATCAATTTCCATAGGGGTCCTTTCTTTCTGAAAAGGATTGCTGATGGATCGTTCCAGATTCTTCCCGCCGGCCAGGCACAAGTTGCCAAGCCAACCCAAAAGCAACGCAGTTTCTTGGGATGGTTGGCTGGACTCTTAGAGAAGGATGCAGCGGTATTGGTGATAGCTACTGTGTGGCTGTGTTATTTCTAGTTTTGGTGTTTTGTCATGGTTTTGTCCGTTTCAGCGCAAGAGGGATGAGAAACCTGCTTTTCAGTGGTTGTGACGTGGTAGCTATGGTCTATGATAGGAGTGTGTTTAGCTTTTGACTCGCTGGTGACTGAAATTTCTGACCTGATTCGAGGTGCCCTTTGGAGGACTCTTCCGTCATGATGATGAAGAGGAGACTTTCCGGTTTTTTTGGTTTGTTTTGTTTTGGTTTGGTTTGGTTTGGTTTGCTTGTTTGTTTGTTTGTTTGTGTGTTTTATTTTTTGAGTTGTGCTTTTGACGTTAAGTATGTGTTGCTCAAAGAAACTGAATGGCATCGGACCGATTAGATTCTGCAGTATCCCGACCTTAGTATTTCCATGGCTAGTCAACCTCCCCCCCTAACGTACCACCCCAGAAATAAGGGCTTAATAAGGCCTTATTAAGGGAAACCAATGGTTAATAAGCCCTGAATATAAGGCCTTATTTCTAGGGGGTCCGAGTAGGTTGACTAGCCATGATATTAGATAGTAGAAATTTCCATTTCAAAAGCTACACTGGTGTGACAGGATTATTTGGAAGACTGCGAAGAGGACGGGAATTTGACATTTGCATTTGGTGTGACAAAAATCAAGAGGTATTTCTTGTCGGGAATGGTGATTTTTACTGTTTTGAAGGAATGATTTCTTATCAATATGCATGTAGCATACGGTTAGTTATGAAACTACTTGAACTTCGAACATTGTCGGGTATGTTAGCCATTGCTTTGGGAAAACTATTGTACATCTACAAGCCGGGTTTTGCAGTCTTGCAGAGGCAATCTTTGGGATCATTAATTATTGAAATTTCGGACATGAATGTCATCAACATGCATTTACTTGTTTACTCCGATGACCCCAAGTTTGTTCGGGTCCCCTTTAGTACTGACCTGATTTCGATACATGAAAAACCAAATGAACATATCTATCAACCTCTCAATTTTTCGCTGGCTATTTATCTACCCGTTTTTGAGGACAGCAGGGGACACACAAAATCCATCTCGAAGCCCGAAGTCTTGGTGTTGTCAACAACTTCTGACAGGAAAGCGTCTTGGAAGATGATGAGATGGTTTTGCCCCTAGTTGTGGCTTTTTTCTTGTGAATCAAAGTGTGTGCTGTGTGTCAGTTCAAGGTGCCGATGCATCTTTGATAGGACTAACGTTTTGTGA
Source organism: Breviolum minutum Mf 1.05b.01 (assembly GCA_000507305.1). Lineage (NCBI taxonomy): Eukaryota > Dinophyceae > Suessiales > Symbiodiniaceae > Breviolum > Breviolum minutum. Next base: position 143,809 of record DF239753.1, read on the forward strand.
AGTTCGATGTTGAGATTCTTTTGGGATGAACATGTCAGACAAAACACGTCGCACAGGATTCACCCTCCCCCCCAAAGTCTCTTGGCACACAGGACATTTCAGAATATTTAGACAACAGCATACGTTGAGGTAAGAAATAATTGAAAACATGTACCAGTCACCATGGCATTTTCAATGTAAGTGGTAGTGATAATGACAACCCACGCGTCAAGAAATCATGCATTTTATGTGAATTCTAGTGATGTCTTCCCCTTTGATAACAGTTTTGAGTTTTGTAAAAGAAAGATTCTTCAAACTTGACATTGGTTGATGAAACATACTGTTGATGGAAAAACATCCTGCACCACTTAGGGCGCCCGACATGTTGGCTTTATCCCGGTATCAAGACCTTTTCGGGCACCCCAAGTGCAGGATTTTGTCCATCAACTCTATGATCAAAGTCAATGAGATTCAGACATGTTCATCCATGGATCTGTCAGCCATCATCCAACAGCTTCTAACTTTTGAGTTGTGTTGTGTCCATTGAGGATTTTTCTCCCAGTCCACCGCAGGCGTCGTGAGTTTTTGCCGAGGATGACGTGGGGCCCCGTTTAGGGATTTGAAAAGAATACGGTAATATCCTTGATTTCATGGGTATTTTGGAAGACTTTTTCTCCTGGGTACTCACATTCCCCCTACTAGTACCAAGGCACTTTTGAAGATGATGTTCCTTTTCCCTGGGATATGCTAGTTTCCTGGATGGTATTTTATATATGTTCATCCAATTTTTCATTGGGAAACCGTAGGTCGGTGATGTTTTTTTTCAGTTGGTTGGGTGCCTTTTCCCAAGCTACGAGATGCCTCGTTGATCCACTGTTTCTTGCCAGCCGGTTTTACAGGTTTCTTCATGTTTCGAAACATATGTCGTTAGCTACTAGGGAGGAGAGCAAAATAGTTAAGCTACTTCAATGCAAGTTGAGAGAAACAAAAAGGAGCAGGACAACTCCAATACACCCTGGAAGATTAACATGGAACACCTACACATCACCCATTTAGAAAGGAACATGACCTTCCAAAGCTCCATGATTATGTTCCATGTTGATCTTCAGGGGTGTAAATCCAATTGGATTATTTCAGGTGGTGATTTTTAACACACGTCTTAACCGGTCAGAAAGTTGAGTCGTGGTGCAATATTTTTTTAAAATAACTCTTGGGCCAATCCAGTCGAGGTTTGAGCCCGGTACTAACCCGGTTACTTTGGGAAAAAGGGTATCAAGTATTTAAATTTGGAGAGTTCTTTCAAATGGCTTTTAAGGTTCACATGTTGAAGCTCGCAGCATCTAGATAGATATATATATATAGATATATCACCATTTTGCTTGCCAGATTCTCCACCTCAGCCATTCGAATCCCTCATTGTCAGCTCAAGAGAGGGAGAGAAAAGGAGAAGGTATTTCTTGAGGGATTATCGATGCTACCCCACCTTGAACTTGATTGATGCGAAAGAATTGAAGGAATATTTTTTTCAAAAACACCCCAAAGTTTTTTTGAGTTCGCACCCTGAACAATGATGGGAACTGGAAGATTAAGGTCTTTTTGGGATGGTTATTTTCAGGCAAAGAATCTTACAAAAATGGTGTGTGGAAGGGAGGTATTTTACACAGCACAGCAGAGTTGGCCAGAAGTTTGAGATCAATTGGACCACAAAAAAGTAGATGAATAAAAACGAGGGCCCCCTGATCCTTAGATCCTTAAAAGTTTATCTAGCATGGGTTTACACAAAAAATGGACGGCAATTTGGACGATTCTATATACCTATTATAGAAGCCACTACCATGGCTGCCCTGCGCTGTGCCGCTGAGAAGGGTGATATCAATGAGCTCCAGAAACGATTGGAGGCAGGGATGAAGGGTTGAGTTCCTGACGCATATCGTTTTCAAGCTTTCAGCCAGCAGCCAGTATATAAAGCCTTTAAGAACCCACAGCATGGAAATAAATGATGCAATAATCACATCTGAAGTATACACAGTTGATCATACCCATACAATCCATAGAATCCATGTATGGTATAATTATAACTATTTAATTTACCTACATATACCATATACCATCAACATCAGCCATTGTGTAGGTAAATATACCATTTCCATTGATTGTATAGGATCTATGAGGTTACTTTGCATTCCCCGTTTGGGTACATGGTTTGGGATCGACTCCTGTGTAAAAACAAGTCGAAAGAAGCAGTAAAGCAGCCAACTAGAAAGTCATCACCAGATGGTCTTGAAATTTTGGTGGATCCAAAACTTCTCAACCTTCACAAAACATGGATGTTTTCTTTTGAAAATGACTTTGATTTTACTACGTAGGTGGCTACAACTCCGGTAAACTAACATAGCAATTAGGAAATCTATCATTTGAGTCGATGTATCTCCTATTGAAATTGGTGAGTTTTCCATTGCTATGTTAGTTTACCAGAGGGTAACACCCGAAATCGTGGGTCTGAAATTTTTTGAAGCTAAGAATTCCACCGCCGGCCTTGAGGTTAATGAGGATACCTTGAGGACACTCATCAATGCCCAGGTGACGTTGGGGATATTCCATTGTTCAGGAGGGGGTTAAGCAAAAGACTTGTGAAGGATGAAGGATTTCAGAGGTAGATACTAGGTGGTGGTTTCAAACATGTTTTAGTTTTACCCAAACTGGGGTGAGATGATCTAATTCGACTATAATATTGTTTTTCGAATGGGTTGAAGTCACCAACTAGGATAATTGGAATGATTCTATAGAAGGTTGATGCTGGACATGCGGAAGTGGTATGATGTTGGAAGAATACAGATGTTCACATGCAGGAGGGTTGTTTTGTTATCTTTGTTGTTTTGTTCTGGTCTGTGATTCTGTGGTTTGGGTCTTGGAATTCAGAAACTTTAGAATGTTAGTCACACATGATGGAGTTGATTAGGGGGTCCCTGTGGTGACTCATTACCTTTATTATGCAGTATTTTGTTCCGATTCCACGCTAGAAATCTGGCAACCTATAGTATGTAACTAATAGATGGCATCCGTAAAAGATGGTGCATGTGCCAGAGAAACCCGAACAGAACCATATAAAGACCATGAGAACCATTGATTTTGCAGCAAGCATGTTGCCTGGAGCCAGGAAAGTGGGTACATATAGATGGCACACCATACATTAAGTAAGAGAATTCACATTGGGGGAGGCTGAAAATACATCTAATTTCAAACACGAACAAATGGATGGCATCTTCAGAACTCGTTTGTGGTATGTATAGACATGTATTTTTTCCTTTGTGGGGATGAATTTTTATGAGATGTGCCATCTAGAGGTTTCGAGTGGAGTATATTTTCCAGCTACATTGTATGTATACATACATTCATGAATGGGAAGAACCTACACAACAATGGAAGTGAACAAAAGATGGGTGCAATAACATTTAGATGGCACACTGTACGTTTTGTTTTTTGTTCAAATCAAACGAAAATCAGCAACAGTAAGATGGCACACATACATGTGGGCTGGATCTTTCACCTTCCCAATATGATGCTTTTTATACCCCATGGGCCATATATGCATTCGAGGAAATGTGCCATGTATTAGTAAACGCCTATAGTCGGTGATTGGAATCTGGAATGGACAGAGCCACGTGTCCAACTACATCTTAGTGATGCTGTTGATGGAAGAAATCCGGCTAACCAGTTGATACTGGAAATATCCCATTATGTTCAGAGTTTCATACATGTCAGGTGGTTGTTTGGGATTTCTTCCATCAGCAGTATGGCATTCATGATGTTTGTCATATCTCTCAATATGATTTTGAAGTGTCCCTAAATTGAGGTTGCCTACTGATGAGCCTCCCCGTTCTTCCTGAATTGTTGATGGACAGACGCAGATCTATGTTATTGATGTTGCAGGCAATTTGGAGGTCTATGTTTAAAGCGATGTGTGTGTGTGATGATGTCAGGTGTTTTATGTATATTGCTTTAACATTAGATAGTGGATCCCACTTCTAAATGGTGTTTATTAGTCGCTTTCTCGACTGGGTTTATATATATATATATATTGTTTTTGTTTGTACAAATACCTGTGTAAAAAATCATGAGTTATCAATTCTGGTAGGCCCAGTTAGCCGCTGCAACAACTTGACTAGCCTAAGAAACGGGGAGGATTGCGAAGAAGTTGATTTGCTTGTTGGGTTGTTTACCACATTACCCCCGGTTTCCTCCATTTAATCCCCTCCCCAAAATTAACACGTACCTTGAAGAGGGACTAGCATTTCAATAGGAAATACAGCTTCCAAGCATTGATTTTCAGGGGCTAGGTTGGTTTTTTTCGGGGTGTATGTGAGATCACGACCCCATTTGATTTGCCAGGATCCTGAGACAGATTTGACTCCATTGGCATTAGCTGCGTCAAGTGGCCATTGCCAATGCGTGTCAGCGTTGCTAGCAAAACGTTTCGGGGCTCAAACTGATACGAGGTGGGCCCCTGCCAGTTATAAGTGGAGAAAAAACATATAACCCCTATAAAAGTAGGGTTATGACCCCATTGACCCATCTATAAGGGCATTTAGGGGTTGTAACCCTACTGATAACTAGGAGCCTTCCTTGTAGATGTACAGATCCCTGCACAATTCAAGATAGACCTCATGTTGTTCAAATGGTTTTTTCAAACTTCCTGGGAAGGGCAGTAAAACATGCGTCAGGGATTTTGTGTCCGAAAGGATCACTTGAAGATAATGTTCCAAGCCTTTGGTGATGATGAACAAAACTAATAGACAAAGATCCAGGCATCTCCTGACCCTTTCATCTATTGAGCTATTTAAGAATAACTATAATAACTAAGCAGTGAGATGGTGAACAGAAAGATGGCAGCATGTGGAGTTCTAGAATTCCTGGCCCACATGGCTGTAAGAGGGAACTTGGATACTCAAAATGATAGCGTGCAGTTATGGTGAATCGGCTCACCCAAGGCTCATCATAAGGCGTTTACAGCTGTCCAGATGGAATCCATGCAATTCTGATGTGTAGATCCTCACGATCAAAATGGTCGAATTATATGTCCCTCAAAATGATGTTTTATAGAAATCTCCTACAAAAGATGTAAAAAAATCTTGGTGGTCACTGGAATCCTGTGCAGGGGGCCACCCCCACAATATACATTGTGGCAAATGCTCTATTCTTATTTTTATGAAGGGAACCTTCTCAACCTTCATTATCCCATCTTACAGTGTTTATATAGGCAGGACCCAATATCCATAGAAATATATGCTATATGATATATCATGATATATCTCTATTTAGCACCCAAATGGGGTCCCCCCATATTATGTACCCCGATCCCCACGTACCCCTATGAGAAATCCCTAAGAAAGCCCTATATCACTTGAGTATTTATGGGTTATTTTCATCCCCAAGAATATGTAGAGATACACCAGCTAAATACCATCAGCACACTCTTAGGGCCAAGGTGCAGATCCCAACGTGGTGATCGAAGACGCTGGGAACCGAACAGCGCTCCATATGGCTGCCTATGATGCGCATGTGGAGGCTTTTCGGACGGCTGGGGGGTTGATGGCGGTGTGGGTTTTTCAATGGTATTATAATCGCTTTATTGCGTTACCCTTTGAGATGTTGATGTTTCTGGAGAATCAATTCTGAAGTATAGTATAGTAGGTGGTGAAATGAGAAATCGATTGTATGAGCATATGCATCCAAATATTAGATGTGTGTTGCATATATTTTCTTGTTATCTCTTCTAAATGTCCATTGCAGCAGTTTATTTTGCATCTTAACATACAATGCTCTGAAAAGATGAAGTGAGTGTATTAGCCTCAGGGTTTACTGTAAGTTGTAGCACTTGCCCATCATCAGGTCGTGGAAATGTTACTTGAAGCCCGAGCTGATGCAAATGCGACATGTACTGCAGGCCTTGGGGAAACATGTTAGTCGACACCTCCAAGTTTTTTCTAAGCCTTCTTTTCAGTGGAGTCCAAACTTATTGATAAGAGATGATAAGAGTCAACAAAATCATGTCTTATTTGCTTCTTTTCATGAAGCATCCATGAATTTTATCGGGGATAGGGATGCAACGAATGCCTTTTAGTAGGGGACATTTCACAGCACTTGTGAATAGCCATGGCAACCTTGACGAATGAAGAGCCATATCCATTCCAGTAGGTTGTGCAAATCCCACGTGACGAAGAGCCATTTGTGACATTTTCAGAAATTCTACAAATTTGTTGCGATTTGGTGTGGGTATGGCATGTATGGCAACATCCTTCCACCCAGAGAACGCATATGCAAACAACAAAAAGTCAGCAGTGATCGCTCGCTCTCTCTCTCTCTCTATGTATATTTTATTCATACACACCTGAAACAAACAAGACTGCCCCTCAAGAATGATGGTTGGGAGGCCATTCGAAAAAACACAAGGAGCTTTTTGGAATGTCACATCAGCGTGGAATAATGACATTGATTTTCATATAGTTTTGCTTTTTGCAAACCTAACTATTGCAAAACAAAATGCTTTCTCTAGCTTAACAGGAAGGGTGTTCATACCGTTTGTCACCATCCCTACGGCGGCGGTAAAAAATGGGCCGCTTCAGGTACTGCAAAAGACATTGTCCTGCAGAGGCAATTGGAGCAAAACGGGCTGGTCTTCTCTCGCAATGCTTTTCACCCTCCCGTCAGGGCTTAGTAACCATTGGTTTCCCTTAATAGGATCCATGCGGTTGGTATATTTACCTACATGAATGGTTATATAATCCTTATGGTAAATGTAGGTAAATATATCATACATGGATCCTATGGGTTATTATGAACCATTGGTTTCTCTTAATAGGGCCAACTACTGTATTAAACCCTGATTTCTGGGGGAGCACGTTATTGGCGGGTAGGTTGACCCGCCATTGATACCGCAAGGTTACAGATGTGTCTCCTAGAACCATTTTCGGAAATTATCCGCCATTGGTGGTACCTAGGGATCTAAAGATTGGTGAAACCAGGGTTTGGCGGCTTGATTCAGGGCTAAACCTGAAAATAGGCCTAGTATTCCAACCATCCATTTTCAGGGGCTAGGTTTGTTTTACGGAGGGAATTATTCTAACCCGATGTGGCAAGCAAATCATTCAACAACTCTCAATAACCAAGCGGTTTTTTTTTTTCGGTGTGCGGGTGGTTTTTTGCGGGGGGATCCGTGAAGCCGCAGGGCCAAAGAATGGAGGGTCGGAGGCGGAGATGGTGAAGAGGACCCTTCAATGCCAGGGAATAAAAATCATGAAGAAAGCCGGGGGTTTCGGAGGGGGTTAAAAAAATCCCTGGTTTTCGGTAGAAATCTATTTATAACTCCCGAAAAATGACATGACAATGGAAAATCACCAATTTTTAATTGGAGATACATCTTGAAATTGATGTTTTCCATTGTTTGTTTTTTGGGGTGTATCACTCGTGAGAGGTGGCCCACCCGATGAAACAGAGAAATCCAGGATCGATAATATTGCTTCTATGAACAGTTTTTGAAGCAAATTGCTGCCGCTGGTCTTTCAAAAGGCACCTACCCCATGCCTCCCATATCTATCATTATGTGGCTTGGTAGGAGCGATTTCGTAGGGCCCACAATAAAAATAATAAAGCGTGATTGCATTCATGGCGCGGAAGTACAAAACAAAACCGAGGCAAACTCAAAAATTTGGTTTAGCGCCTTGATGCTTCTGAGGGTGGCCCATGGAGGATACATCATAATCACGCCAAGATGCGTTGTATTTGGATGAAATATCCTTCCATGTCTTTCAATGGGTTTCATTATGTTGCATTTATGCAAGAAAAATAGCATTTAACTTAACAAAGTATAACAAAGTAAACACTTTCTATGGATGAACCATATCCTCGACAATTTCATAGTTTCAATTTTGCCAATTTAGGATATTTTGGTTGAAGGGATGCTGTGCATCAGCCATATGAAACAATTCAAAGTCGGATTGGATAGGTGTAGTCACGTTGCAAAACTTTTCACATGTGCATTTTGCACTAACCATGATGGGATTGGATGATTTGTTTGCCAGATCATGAAGCTGACCATCCAAGTAAAACTCTTTCAGATCAAACCCTTTTGGTTTGGAACCTGTATACACTGTAGGTGGCTAAATGTAGAAAAAGTGGCCCAACTAAATGCAGTTTCCAAGATGTATTTGTAAAGGTGAAGGACACAATGAATTTTCCCTTTCATTTCGAGGACATTGATCGATTGCAGAAGGTGTTGGTGTTTCTGAGTGGGCCTGGGGCTTAAATTGCCCTGGTCAAACAACAAAGAAGCGCCACATAGCGCCACAAGACGTGGTGCACAAACTGTTCGTTTTGGAGAGCAAAAAAAAATGGCGAGCATTGATTGGGAAAAAACAACTACTAAGCTGCATCTATCCCCCACCCATGTAGCACTCACCACCCGGATGACATAGGGAATCCTTAGGTCCTTTGGGGGGTCGATCCAACTGATAGCTGCTAGCGCTGGAGATGTTTGGGAACTCCAAAGGTGAAGGTAACACACAATTCTTCCACATGATCAATTGTTATGATAGCAGGGATTAGGGTTCCCTTACATTTGTTGGTACCGTGATGTACCATTGAATTGAATCATCAACTTGTTGATATGAATCTTTTCAAAAAGATCTCCAATACAGAATGCATTTCTAGAATGAGATGATGATATGTTTTGATGTCACATCCACATATTCAACCACCATTTTGCATGCAATTTGGTCAAAAATCCATTTTGATCGGTTTGTTTTGTAAAAATCCAGGGAACAAGTCCATATCCCACCTTGGGAAAAGGAAGTTCATCGACTCAAAAGTGACGGCTGGTACCAGGCAATTCTTTTGTGACCCTTTTTGGGATGTTGAAAGGTGCCCCTTTTAAATAGTTGTTGGTGACCTCCAACGATGGGGGATGAAAAGGTCACGAATTGAATCACTTGGGATATCTGGATATGTGATCAATCCTGATAGATCTCCAACCTAATCAGGTACGTAAAATGGAGGGTGTCCGGGTCACCTTATTTTTGGTTTGTTTGTGGGTGGGGAAACTCCCTTACATAAGCTTTTTAAAGCAGCTTACAAAAAGTTGAGGATTCCTTCATTTTAGGTATACTCTCTGATAAATTAACACAGCCAATGGAAACCACCATTGAAATAATAGGAGATACACCCCCGAAATCTAACGCAGCCCCTAAAAGATGATGGTTGGAAAACGATCCTTTCCTTTTGGGTTTCGGCCTATTTTCAAAGGCGAACTGTTAAAAAATCCGGGGTGTACATCGACTTCCAATGGTGTATTTCCCATTGCTACGGTTGATGGAAGAAATCCTGCACTGAGATGTATAAAACCCCTGTAAATAATGGTAGGTTCCTCCATATCAACTGGTGAACGCCGGATTTCTGAACCATCAACAGTATGTCCCATAGGATCCATGTATGGTATATACCTATACATTTACCAAAGAAATCAACCAAATTTAGGTAAATATACCAACCCCATGGATCCTTAGGATGAGCGTACCTGACCTGTTTGGTGACTTGGAGGGAAAAACCGACATCTGCTGCCGTTGCAGGCGAAGCGCGGATTCCTGACCTGGCTCCCATTCCGTTAGCACGCAGCCAGCGATGAAACAAGCTGAGCTAATTCGGACCCAAAAAAATGGCGATCCCAGTGTTGACAAAATGGACCCTAAAGATTTGTAAGGTACAATTGGATCACTGGAAACACCATGAAACACACAATTTTGTGATAGTTGTGTTGGTATTTGTTGATTGATTTTTCAGGGGTGAGCTGTTTGTTTTCAGGGTATAGATCATTGGAAACGACCGAAAATTGATGTTGGAATTTTTTGTAGTTGGCAATGTGATCGTGTTTGATGTCTATTATTCAGGAATATTGACTCCTAAAGCTGAAAACATTGTTGTTTTTTGCCAAATTTTACCACCTCACAAACTTGAAAGAATGCATTTGATATCGTTGTTGTGTAAGGTGTTTGGAAGAACCGGGGACGCTGAGGTCCGGTGACTTTGCAGATTTAATTGGCGACTGTGCCGGCTGACTATCTAATTCGCATCAAGGCCCAGTTTTGTGGCCCAATTCATAAGCAGGGACTTTGTTTCCCTCAGCGAATTCCTTTCATTGCTTGTGTCCGCGTAGAGGAGAAACAAAAACGACATAGTCATTTTGCCCAATGAGGGTTGCATATGGGGGTTTCCTAAAATGGTGGTACCCAACAACCATGGGTTTGGGGGTAGCACCATTTAAGGAAACACCCATATGGTTGCATCCTTATTTGTTTGCTTGGCATCTATACCGAGTTGTTGGCTGAATGTGAAGATTATTCATGTTCGTTTGTCCATAGGTAGAGGGCAGATCCATCAAGGAGTAAACATGCATAAAAATATCATGGGAATATAAGGGTACCCCCCCTCAATGCCAGCGCACCCAGGAAACAACGGCCTTGTTCAGGGTTCAGGGATTATGAATGGATCAGGGTGGTTAATAATACAGCCTTATTGGATTCTGGAGGGGGGTCTGGCATTTGGGGGGCGCCCTTAGATTCCCATGATAAATCGTTTCAATCATGAAGCTCTCCAAACGCCAATCCGCCAGCCTTCGGCCGTAAAGAGAAGATGTTTCATATTGGTTGATGGCTGTGGGCCATGTTTATTCATGCAAGTCATCAAGTCCTTACTATGTAACAAGGTTTTTTTTGGTTACACAAAATTGTACAGAATCTTACAAAATTACTACAAAAAACTGATATCCATTGATCAAACTTTCCCAAAAATTGCCAGTCATTTCCTTTTGGTTTGGTGGTTTCAAATATTTGTGTTTTTTTCCACCCCTACTTACTTGGGGAAGAAGATCCAATTTGACAAATCCATTTTTCAAATGGGCACGCAGAATGACACAGCGGCACAACGTTGGCCCAATGGAATGGTTTGGCACACAGAATAAGTCGTCGGCTGCATCTCGGACAGGACTTGTGTTTTTTGCATTGAGTCACTGGATGCCGAGGTGTGAAAGGAGAGTTACCATCCCTGAAACTAACAGCAATTTTGCACCTGAAAATGGCAGTTTTGATCGTTTCCTTATTGGGCCGCAGGTGCGAACTGCTAGTTCCAGGAGGGTAGTTGAGTAGAAAGTCCAGGGAGTTTATTGAATGTGTTTTTTTTTTGGTGCTTAGCAGCTTTACACCCCCAAAAAAGGAGAGAAACATGTGGGCTAGCCAAGCGTTATGACTTTGTGAAAGCAGCATTTGGTACAAGAACAGGGAGATTCTTCGAAAATGTTTTGGTGCTGGGTTCAATGTTTTTTTTCGGTGTGTCCCCATCGATAGTATGAAATAACGTGGCATTTTGGTGGTTTGTTGGAAGGTTTTTTTGGCAACAGTGCTATAGCTCATATCTCATACCCATATGCGATCGATGGACCCCAAGTTCTAGGACTGATGGATGTTGGTCGCAGAACTTGTCGGATCTCATTACGTACCCAATTCCATAGGATCCACGGAAGCTGGTATATTCACCTATATTTACCATGAAAAATAACATTTAAATGATAAATGTATGTAAATATACCAACCCCAGGGTAATCCTTAGGGTATTGCTATCTTCCTCGTTGACTTTGACCTCTACATTCGTATGAATTAGGTGATTCTGGGCATTAAAAATGTGTCATGGATTGGTCTTTCTGGCGGACCATGGGGATGTTTCGATGTTTCGACCATCAATCCATCCCGAGAAATCGGGAGTTGGGGAAAGTTTCTGGATTCTTCAAGGAAATTACCACCAAAAAATGGTGATTGAATCCAAACTCTTCAAGTTTCCTAGCTGGCCGTTAACTAGGGAATGAGGGAAGTTAACCATGTATAGCTTCATTCCCTCATTTCCCTAGGAACTAACGGGCCAGCCAGTTTCCTAGGGAATCCAAGCACCCTTAAGGAATATTTGGGATTGCCATGGCTTGCGCCGATCCAGGAATTCCGATCTTACGATTCCTATATGTCGTGTGAGGATTCCTCAGAAAAACTCGAGTTGCGGGGGCTGAATCTTTAAAAAAGGATTGCAGTAAGGGAATGTAGGCAAAGTATATTAGCCCCAATGTTTTTTTGTTATCAAATGTCCCAACTACCTACATAGTAATACATCTAACACGTACTAGATTAGCAGGTGTTGTTTGGAAAACTTTTTTTTTGTGAAATGATTTCATGATAAGTTGATGCCGGTGGGCCTTCGAACATGATGGCAGTGAAGCCTCGCATTTGTACAGACGAATGACTGTAGTTCTCTATACATCTAGGTGGTGGTTTCAAATGATTTTGTATTTTCATCCTAGGGGAAATGATCCAATTTGACGAGCATATTTTTCAGATGGGTTGATTCCACAGACATGGCTTTGTATTCTCATATGCATTTATCATGAAATCACCTTTATATATAGCTGCTAAGATCCTGTGAATCATGCTTATTTATCATTTCTCGCTTCTTGTCCGAACGTGGGCTCGGCAAAAAAGACACTGAAGGTTTCATTGTTTATTGAGACGTGTTGGCATTGCGCACAGAATTCAAAGGTATTATATAGAACATCATAGAATGTAATGATCTGTCCTTCATGTATAATTGAACCACATTGTACATCATTGTACTCATTGTATTTTTTGATAAACGTATACTATAACATCCAATATTGCGCAGTATGATTCATCGTGCATTCGCACATTTACGGAATTCCCAAGCATATGTTTCTTCACAGGGTCAAAATTTATCGGTTGCTAGATGCGCAGAACCAATGGTCTATTGATCCGACACGTCCCCGACTTTAGCGAGTTTAGATTTGAATCTGCAAGTTGAAAGGTGGAACCAGAACAACCATTAGACATATTAGATTTATTAGATCAAGTGTTCACTCTGAAAGAAGGGTTGAGAAACACTCCATGTCATGAGTTCAAGTGTTTGCTTCAAAAACAAGGAGAGAACACGGCATTTTGACGCATTTTGTCTAACATCCTTCATCCGAAACCGCATTTGCTTCGCCGCCATGCCTATCCTGGACGAGACCATCCAGCCGCTGGTGGGTGATATTGAAAACGATGAGGCAAACACTGCGAGCACGGGGACGTTCGTTGAACGTCCACACTTTGCGCTCAGCCAAGTTACCCAATGCTACAGCTTTTCTGCCAAGCTGAGTCGCTCTGCCATGGTGGATAAATTCGTGTATGATTCGTGGACAACACGTCCTGAAACTAACATGACATAGCACCTGAAAATGGATGGTTGGAATACGATCGTTTCCTTTTTGGGAACAGGCCTGTTTTTCAAGGCGAGTTTTTTTTTAAGATGCCCTCCTGATAAACTAAAATATCCCCTACCAAGGCACTTTTGAAGATGGTTTTTCCTTTTCCCCAGGTGAGATACGTGATCGTTTCCTGGAGGGTAGTTTTAGGGAGTGTATTTTTTGTTGGTGAAATAGTGGCTCCAAAAAGGGAGTTGGTAAGAGGGATTACCTTGAATTCAAAGTTGTTGCAGGTAGAGATGAAAAAAACTCATGGTGATTTTGGCTTTTCGAAGTGCTTCGAGAATCTCAAAAGATGGGTGTTTACTTCTGTCGATATGTATCATAGATGCTACTACGTGACATTTGCATGATACATGCTGTCAAAGGTACAAATCTCAATTTTAATTCCAGAAAGTAATCTGGCAGGAACGCCGTGGAGATTCTATCGTTTGACCTCAGCTCATTGTGACTTTCAGGATGTTCTTGGTTTTGTAACAGACCATATGATGACATATCAACATTATCAACTTCTGAACATTTTGTCATTTTTATACGCTCTAGCATTTTCTTGTTTTTTTGGGGGAAGCTTTTGAGTTGACAACCAAAAAACCAGCGATGACGTGACTCTGAAAGTTTCCAAAACGTCGCGGATCGAGTTGTCCAGTTCGAGTGACCCGAATGGACATGAATTTTACCCGACTCAATTTTTCCATGCAGTCAAAATCTTAATAAGTGGGACTTCAGTACTTAAGAGAATTCTTTTTTAATCTACAGGCAAAATATGGTAATATTAACATTATAGTGTTCCATAAAAAAACAATCAATCAAAACAAACATCTAGAGTTTTGGTAACATCATTTTCCAAGCACCATCTATTCTAGTTTTGGTATGTTTTGGTCATTTCTATATTTTGGTTCTTGGGGTTTACGGTAAACCAACCTTTCAAGAATCACCAGGTTTCCTTGGCATTTTGCTCTTTTGCCTCGTCTCCTCCCACATCCCGAAGTGGACCACGTTGACAGCGGTGAAAAAAGACGCATCAACTGTGCAATCCTTCGAGTCGTGGCCCAAGTGGAGCCACTTGGATGAACCGAAAAACTTGTGGATTTGCAGGTCGCAATCGTCACCGGCCTAGGATGCTGGCTCAAAAAAAAAACACCAGAAAAGGCGGAAGGCGACGTACATTTTTAGGTGATCGGGAAGCTATACATAGCTAGACCTTCAAAATTTGCCGGTGAGATCCATTTTCATCCTCACTTCATTTAGATATATCGTTTTCTGGGAATTTTTAGTAACTCCGCTGATTCCAGAGCCTCGGAGCATCAGATGGTGGGGGGTAGGTGAACCAACTGATACATAGATGGTGAAACCTCAAAGATTGGGCTGATTTTTCCAGCTTGAAATTTAGATCCAATTTGACGATATGGATCCATACCCTTCCCTAGGGTAGGTTTGATGGTCCCCATCCCATCCCCACAATAGGATTGTACGGTCAATCCCTTTCGTAGGACATACCTGGATCTTTAGGGATACACATATATATATATACATATTTTTTTTGTTTTCCGGGTTGAAAGCACTAGATATGTTAGCGTTTGTTGCATTGCTTTTGATATTTCGATTTGCAAGTATCATACTTTCTGGAGACATATCATCACTTTGAGAGTTTGTTCCCTGGTTGTTTTTTTGCAGGTTGCAGGAGATCAGGAGATCTCAAAATGACTGACCCCAAAAAATCTCGATCAACATCAACATGGGGAAACTAATTTTGAGACAGAGCCCGACGTTCTGGAGCGTAAAAAGTCACTGGTCAATGAGCAAACATTGGACACAAAAAAGAGAGAAATTCAGATAAAGGGGCAATGCGCCCGTATAGTATGACCATGCCGCCATAGCAACTGCCCTCCCACAAATACTAACATAGTCCCGGAAACTTTAGATTTTTTTACACCTTCAAAAAGTGGCATATTTGACGGTATGTATGTATTCTAGCTGAACAGTGCCATTGCTAGATGGGAATTGGAACAACAAACAAGTTGATTGACATTCGGAATGATGTCAAGACTCTTCTTCCATTTTTTTAAACTCCACAAAGCAGCAGGAAGATCATGATACAAATTCATTAGAAGATGAAAGAACATGGTAACGTTTCAGTTCAACGTGTTTAAAAGGCATTCAAGGTGTTTTATGTTAAAACCCTTAAGATTCTGAGAAGCACCTAGTCTTCAACCCCAGATTTTGCGGGTTTCTTCAAGCCGGGCTACCCCTGGCCTTAGCAAGATGATCAACCATAACAATCAACTGTTACAATACCCTAAATCCGCAAGATGCGGATCTTCACAAAAAATGTCAGCACAAGGTGATACAGTTGGAGATGATGAAGATGCTGGAGATGATGAAGATGCTTATCAAGGTGGAGATGCGTCTGACATTCAAAACGCTCCAGCTCCAAATACGAGGAAGACGGTCTCGCCTGTGCGTTGTTAAAATCTTTTTTTGGCGACGCTGCATCATACCGGTTTTTGGGGGAAATCAAACCTTGATGCGAATGTATGGTAGTTGGGATTTTCCTTATTATATAGTGCATTATTTGGGTTGGTAATATAATGACCCTTATACATCCTTATACAGCGATACATGTAATTATCAGGCTTTTTTTTTCCGGAACAGTTTTAGGCTAGAAACCTGACATATACACCACAGCATTCACATGTACACTTGGGAAGCAAAAACACGGTCATTACATGTTATTGCAGTCGTCAATCATAGACGATGCATTTGTGAAACTATCATACCTGAATCCTCCAAGGGTCTGAAATTTGAGCCCCTGAAAACCCACCAAAAACAGACCGTTTGGAGCTGAAATTTGACGCCCTTAAAGAGGGCCTAGGTACCTACAGTACCCACCTTTGCTTGCGAAGAACCGCACCACAAAAATCCTGAAAGGAGTAACGAAGCGGTGGAGGACATGACCTGGACAGAGAAGGAGAAGTATGGCTATGGAGACGACCAAAGAGAGAGCAGGAGACCAATCTTTTTTGAGATTTTTTTGGTATCCTCCATGGGAACTAACATATCCCCTACGAGCCGGCACTTTTGAAGATGATGTTCCTTTTCCAAACGTGGGATATGTGATCGTTTTGCCTGGAGGGTACTTTGTTTGTCATGCAGCATTACGATGATTTGAATCCCATTCGCATAGTCGGATAGACGTTGGATGGGTAGATTGGTGGGCCCATTTTCAATGATTGTTGGAATGGTCGGCCCGATTTGGGGAAGATGAAACCCATTCGATTGCAGGAAAACTCAACTCGCTTGAGTTAGTTTTGAAAAACCACCAAAACGGTCGGTTTTGGGTGAAGATGTTGAAAAAAAAGATGTCCATTTCATTTATATTCTGATAAGTTTCCCCTTTTTTTTTGACCAGGAGTTCTCCAGATGAATGGTCTCCAGATTATGACTATGGAGATGATTGGGGGGGAGGAGTAGGAGGATGGAACGATGCAAAAGAAACGACAACAACGACAACAACGACACCTCATTTCCTTCCGGTTCAACCAGCCATCACGAAGTACATCAATCACTATGACCCTGCAAATCCTTTGCAGATTCAGGTGAGGGTTGGTTGGTTCGGGGAGGCGTTGAAATGAAAGGATTGATTCTGGGAGCCAAGGAGCCTGGGTAACCGGGTCATGTGTTCTTCAAAACCGGACAAAACCACCTGCTGACACATGGCAATGTGACATCAAATGCTTTGCATATCAGATGTGGTTGAACTTTTGGCATTTGAATTCTCAGGACTTGATCCCTTCGGTGATAGAACTGATGTCGTATATCGATGTATAAACGGGTGAATTCAATGGAATTGATTAGTGATTAGTGATGTCTTTATGATATTTGCACATTTAACTATACACATACACTCTAGACTAGACCTGTTGAGCGTGCGATCTAATCTAACAAAATTAACTATAATTAATTAACTGGTTGCATGAAATTGCCCTGTTGTTTAAGTCTTTGAATGAATTACTCGGGTGTTTCAGTCATCAATCTGAGAAAAATCCTTTGTTGTTTCTTTTTTTGAGACGCCAAATTCCTTGTGTTAACCCAAAAAAGAACCCCAGTAAAACTGCGAGATTTCGCCAGGCAAAGCGGAGGCGCAGTGATACTCTGGTGGTAGTTTCAAAGATTTTTTCAATTTTCACCCCGAATGTTTGGGGAAGATGATTCCCATTTTGACTTGCACCTATTTTTCAAATTGCTGGGTTGAAACCACCAACTTACGCCAACTTAGGATAACTACTTCCTGATTTTGGGCGATTGGGGCAAATCTGGTGGACCCGGAAGTTGTCAATTGGCCGTGGCCACACGCATGCGGCAGTATGTCATGGAACAACGGAACGCAGGTGTTGGGGATGGGGAATCCGGGGCAAAAAGAAAAACCAAAGGAAAAACCAGAGAGTATGAGTGGCTGAATCAGCTGGCTAGCAGTGTTTCATTCATTGGGGTGATTCAGTTGGGTGGTGAATAAAGTTAGCATGTCAAATTGATAGAGATCATCAAGTTCATACAGGATATGGAGTAGAAATTGGTCCGAAGTTGAGGTTTCAAAAGTGATGAAATATTAATAGTCAAAAAGTCAGCTCCAAAAAAGTTGGACCACTTTATTTACTACCCCCTTTACTACTCACTTCTCAACATTATAGTGTATTTTGATACGCTGTTCCCATGTCATGTGTCATTATTATTCATTATTGTTATTGATTGTAATCATCGCAAGTGTCCCAATTAGAACGTTTAATTTCGTTCTCATTGTCATTGTCGTCGCTCTTCTGTTGTTTTTCTTTTGTTTCTTGTTTCTTCATTCTGCTCTGCGTGTTTTCTTTCTGTTTTTTCTCCGTCTCATTCTTTTGGTTTCACCATGTTGGTTTGGTATGCTGCCAGGAAAGCACTTGCTGTTCATCGCCAGTGTGGGTGACAACTTCTATTGGACCGGCGCTACGTTAGACGCCTGGGAGAAAACCTGGGCAGAACCCTACGGCGTCAACGATGCCAACTCGCCTTTGTATCAGATACCATGGATGTCCTTGCGGCTTGGCGTTACGGCGTAGGCAGAGCATTAAGGGAGCTTATGGATCCCTTAAGGATCGGTATATTTACCTACCTACATGAATGGCTATATAATCTTTATGGTACATGTAGATAAATATAGATATACCAGTCCCATGCATCCTATGACTTATTAAACCCCTCAGAAGGGCACGTTACCAAAAGGGTAGGTTGACTATAGCCATGAATTTAGATCCCTTTGGCCAAAATTGTTTTGTAGAAACAGGGGTCATTAACTGCTTTCTTCGCAGGACATCGAACTTGATCCTAAAATGAACGTTTGGTATCATATAATGACTCCAGTACAAACAACCCCACCTAAATTTCGCATCGAGCGAGATTTGGAATCTTGGGCAACGTCGCGAAAAAGCGGCCCCCCTAAAAATGTAAAGGTTATTCAATCATGTTATACTGGGTGGTGGTTTCAAATATCTTTATTTTCACCCCGAACCTCGCGGAAGATTCCCATTTTGACGAATATTTTTCAGACGGGTTGAAACCACCAACCAGTATATAACTGCAGTAAATTTGCCCAGATATAGCAAAGTGATAGTTGCCATCCGTCACCTTGTGTAGTATGCATTTGGGTTGAGAAGTATTATACATACATTACTGTATACCTTTGTTTCAATCCCTATTGTCAGAGCAATGGGTAGGTTTATATATATATATACACATATTGAGATGTTTTTGATTAACATCCGAACTGCATGCTATCTAGATGCATTTAGGTCTCATGCCCTTTCGCAAGTGACTGGATTCCATGGTACTCAGTTGTTGCCGCGTGGCGGTGGGTGCAATAGAAATCCGGTTTCGCGGTGCAATAGGGAAGAGATTGAGTCCCCTCATGAAATTCACTCCTACAGTACTTGGTCATGTGATATGACAGCAGATCGGTGAATGATGGGCAAACTTTACTACATGAAGTGCTAATGGCATATGACAAAACTGCATGAATCCCACATTTATACATACATGTTTGATAATCTCTGGGTTTCAACAAACATGTGCATTTTGTATCTTCAAAAACTTCCTGTGTCACTGACAGTCAATGTTCATTAAAAAACCATACCCAGCTGCAGGTATGGCAACCACGACTTTGGTAACAACGATCCTCATGCTTTTTGCCCGCACTTGTTTCCCCGCAAGATCCTGCATGGCCAGCCTTATTCCAGCCATCAGCTGAACGAAGATAAATTTCCTGGTAGACCTGCGTACACCGCGAAGTTGCTGGGTGCGATTTTCATGGTTTTTGCACTCCTGTAAACTAACAAAGCCATGGAAAATCCACCATTTTGATGGTATTTGTCAGGAAAGATGCGGATTTTCATTGGCTATGTTAGTTTCAGGGAGCGTTATGAGTTTTTTTCTTAGTTGATCCACGGTGTTGAAAGTGAGAACCACCAGGAAGTTTAACAGTTCGCCCCTGAAAATAGGCCGGGCCTCAAAAGGAAAGGATCGTCTTCCAATTGTCATCGTTCAGGAGCTTCAGGGGCTATGTTAAACTTCGGGGGTGTGACATTTGGAAAAAAAAGTTGCCTTATGATTGTTGAAGCAAAAGTTATTGTTCCACAGATCCGTGTTTTCCACCGCTTATTGAAGATTTTGTTTACCCAGATCATGTGGATATGTTTGACATATATATATATATATACATGTGTGTAATGATATGTTTTTGTTCAATATTTTTTGTGCATGTATTTATGATTTATATATAAAACAGTATATATATATAGACATGTTTGTGTAGGATATTTGTATCCATTTCAAAAGGTATTGTATTTTTTTCCTTAGGTGTTGTGTAATACTGCATTTGTGCCTTGATTTCCGGATAGGTCTGAACTCCTATCCTTTTCCTTGCAATGATTTCCAAAAAAAAACGCTGCAAGCTGGATTTTCTGCAGGTATTGGCTCCCAGATTTCAACTATCATTATGAACTTCCAGATGCAAATCTGGAAGTCATTGTGGCTGATACCAATGGAAAAGTGAAGCCTGATGCTTACCTCAAAATTGAGAGTTTTACACTGCATGGATTTGCCTTTTTGGGGAGGGAGATTGGATGGGGAGGTTGATGAAGTAACTTCCCTTTTGTCCACGATTTTTCGTGTTTTGGTACCCAAGGTTTGACACCTTAGTCAGTTTAGGGATCATGTTTCAACTTCGCACCCAAGGACTTGATTGGAGGTGATGCAAGGGGTAGGGCCATGGCAGATACCAATTGTAGTGGCCAAGCAGTATCCCAAAGTTTTCTACAAAAATTGGCAGAGTCAGGCAGGGGTGTTGAAAACGGAAAGCCACAAAGGAGGCTTCAAATTCAGAATGCCGGAGAGAGATTGGTTGATATACACCACTGGTAAGCTAACATAGATGGACAGCTCGCTGGAGTCCATGGACCCGGATTGAAGATGCACAGTATTTCCTATTGAAAATGGAGATATTCCAGCAATCGCTATGTTAGTTTGTGGATGAATTCTGATGCTGCAAAGAGATGTTGCCTCATAGTCAGTGGCGCAGGGTGGGGCTCAGAATCGGACTAATGTGGAGACATTAATATAACTACGCCCTCGAAAACTAACTTGACAATGCCAATGGAAAATCTCCTTACTTTTTACAGGAGATACATTTTCAATGGTGGTTTTTACATTGACATGTTTGTTTTCAGGGGTGTACTATGTTTTCTTGATTGTAGGGAGAAGGGGTTTCAATGGTGGGTTTTGTTTATGTTCAGCCGGAATAGTGACACATGATATATTTTGATATATACATAACGGCTTTGGAATGCTTTGCCTCTCACTACCCGTCCAGGGAAGATTTGTGGGAAGCAGATGATGATATGGTTCCCCCCCTCACAATGGACATACAATTTCATAGTCGTGCGCATTGCTAAGGTGTTCTGTTAAAAGCAACAACACCAAGTTGTTATACTGAACATGGCCAATGGTGACTTTGATGCCGGATGATGAATTTACAATGATGGTGAATTTACAATGATGATGATGATGATGATGATGATGATGATGATGATGATTATGATGATGATGATGATGATGATGCTGCTGCTGATGACGATGACGACGACGATGATTATTACACTGCCCATCATGATGATGGTGATGTTTTGTATCTCTCAGCCTGCGACGAATGAAGCAACACTCTGCAGGTGACGAACTCGTGATCCAACGCGCTAAGAAGAGCACCGCCGGCACCGTGTTGCTGCTACAGCATTATCCGGGCAAATGCCCTAGAGACATCTTTGAGAATGCCCTGCCCTCTTGGCGCAAAGGAACCTCGGATTTCATCAGATTTCAAATTAAAAATGAATCTTCGAACATGATCCTTCCCACTTTACTGAAATCCTCTGATCGGAGTACGTTTCCTTCCGGTAGAAAAGGAAATAGTAGGTGGCATTTGCTTTAGATGATGACTGCAAGTAATTCTTACAAGTCGTTGTCTCCAAAACTAGCTTCCGGAGTCTTTAGATATTCAATTTTACATCATATGGTTGTATTGTATAGGGTTGGGATACAAATACATACACTGAAGTATAACGATATGAATCTATCACCGGTGGTTTTTTGATGGTTTACAAATTAACTTCTTTGCTTGTTGTTTTCGGTGGAATCCCAGCTGTCCTTTAAGGTGTGCAGGGTTGATTGATTCTTAGGTTCTGAGATTGCGTGGTTTGCACATTTGCACTCAAAAAAACTGGATTTCCATCCATGTTGCCATTCTGCGTTGGAAAAGTTCAAGTGCTCCATTTTTTTTTCAATGATATAAGATCACTTATGGGCCGGGCATCAGTTGTTGTGTTTGACGTGCCCAGGAAAGGTCAGGGTGCTATGTGCATATGGCCATGATCACACTCAAGCCTGCGACAAGAAAGATCCTGCGACAGGTCTGTGCATTGATATTCTGACAGGTGCAGAATCGGCTTGGAGTAGTGATGAATTTACTTCCCCCCCTGAACATAGGGAATCCTTTAAAAGGAAACTCATCTTGTAAAACCATCCATTTTTAGGGGCAAACTGTTAAACTTCCAGGGGGGTAGATGAATTTAGTGGATGATGGATGCAGATTTGCCTACAAAAAAACAAGTCAGAAGTCGGTATACGTGCCATCAGAATCAAGCCGTTTCTTTGTGGTAATGTACTCTTCCAGGCGAATCTTTCCAATGGGGGCAATAATATCTAAGCCATGAAACCTTAGCCACTAGAAGTATAGCCATTGACTCATGAAATGATGATATCTAATATCTGAACAACTTTTTGATAGCTAGTGGGAAATGATGCGCAGTTTGTTAAAAGCCTGTCTAACTTTGCTTGGTGAAACGAGCGAACGTCACCAGGAACAGACACATGTGTCTACCTACCTGAATCCTCCAGTCGGGTCTGAAATTTGAGCCCCCAAAAAAACCCGCCAAAGGCCACAGACCATCCTTGATGCGAAAAAAATGGACACCCAAACGGAGGGTCAGAATGGTAGAATGTATTTTCGATCCTCCTGTCCTGGACTGAGTAGAGGATTGCCAAGTTGTTCCTCCTCGCATTTCTGTACACCAGGTGGTGGTGGAGGTTGCTGCGGTCCTTTGGTGGATCTTGCCGGGTTTCTCGACAATTCAGCAAGAACTAGTTAAGGTTGGTACTGGCACTTGAAACACTGGGTTTTGCAAGATGGGTCTTTTGGGAAGGCCTAGCTGCTAGGTGCTATGTTAGTTATGGGGCATGTAGAATTCAATCCAATTGTGTAGACAAATTCGATTGTTTTAACATGTTTTCTGACGTTTTACCCATTCACAATGCACAGTCTTACAGTACCCAATTATGTCTCTGATGTTCAATTGGCGGAGACTGGATGAAATGCCCGTGGTTCATCAAGCTGAGTGGGTTCACATGTAAGACCAGTTGGAAACTGTTGGTGTTTTTTTCGAGGCCAAACATGTTTTTTTTGGTTGATCCGGCTTATATATAAATCATTCATTGATTTGTGACAGGTACTTCCTTCATTTTCCTTGGGTTGAAGTCATAACCATTTATTGACTCGTTGTTTCTGGAGCATCATGTTGCTAGTTGTTCAAGAAAGGACACTTTTCCTACACCAGCTAGTTACTTAGGTATGTACGCTAACATGTGTGTTAGGACCGAAAGAAGTATGCTCCTATTGTCAGAGCATGCCTTGAGTCCGTTGTGTGTTTAATAACAGCCAAGAAACAGCATATGTTTTTGGTCTGACAGGCTTGCTTAGATGTTATGATGCTTTTATTTCCTAGCAGGACATCAAAGTCCAAACCTGGCAAAGGTTTGGTATCGCCTTGAAACTTCAGGTATCCCCGGAAAGAAACTACAGACTCACAGAGTCAGCTCACATGGAAAAATGCCATGAAATTGCAGCAAATACTGTACATACAGTAGATGTATTCTTCAGAACTTCCGGCTGCCGGCTCCTCATTGTTTACCTTGTCCGGAAACAAACAGTTGATATGGGATCATTCTATTCACTAGACCCTCCACGGGTGTCAAATTTCAGCCCCTAGGTCTGTTTTTGGTGGTTAAGGGGCTCAAATTTCAGACCCTTGGAGGGTCCAGGTATGTATATTATATATATATATATATTTCTTTTATTTTCTTTTCACATAATACATATATGAGTGCACATATCGATATACATATCCACAGATATACCATTAATCACCACAAATCAGCTGCCAGATATGCAAAAACCATAGCCATCATAGCCATTCCCTTTTTTTAAAGATCCTACGACGTGATAAGATCTTCAACAAAAAAAGCTCCAAAGATCGCATCTCAGGTTCACTGCAGTACACTTGGATGACACTGGTGGTGTTTCCAGCGTTGAAGTGGAAAACTCTTCCGTGCGATTACCTGCAGGCAGTTGTCGATGGTGAGTCGCCGGCAGATCCGATTTGTTCGGGTGGCAAAGAAAAACCATCCGATGCGAGTCGAACCAAAAAACACTCCGGAGCAATTAGACACACCACTTTTTGAAGTGGTGTGTGCCTTACTAGGTGGTGGCAACTCAAATATTATTTATGTTCACCCCGATCCGTGGGGAAATGATCCAATTTGACGAATATCTTTTAGATTGGTTGAAACCACCAACTAGCTTATTTTTCCCAAAGGCCGGAATTTTCTGCGGTTTCATGCTTAGAGCTGTGTAGCTTCTCTCGCTGTCCCTTTTATGCTTAGCTTCTATCCAAGGGTGTTTGATTCGCGACATGTTGTCAGCATGGAGCATGGTACACCTGTATGTTTGTATGACCTTTGTGCATCACAATCACTCGGCTTTTGAATCGTATCATGCATACAATGCTAAGAGATGAAAATGGTGCATGCTTTGTTGCACCCTTGCGATAGGTGGATTCCAAGGTGATCTTTCCAAAAAGGGGGGAAAACCACCTGACCTGTCAAACAGCTTCAGGTGTGATGTAAGCCATCAATAAAAACACGTTATTTGCCGCCGCCGTGGTGTTACAAAAGATAGACTCCGCAACTCGTTTGAGTTGCCATCGTGTCCCGTTGGACCTATGTGCGGCTACTTTTTTTTTTCCTCTCCTCCTAGATGTCATACAGTTCATGGAAGAATTCCTGCACCACCTGGGATGTATAAAGGCTTGAAAATAATTGGATAATCTACTAATCTATCCATCAACTGGTGCAGGATTTTGTCCATCAACAAGTATTGTCCAGACAATTTTTGGGGCCAACCTTGCACCAACATGGTGTTTTTTTGGTATGTTATAGCAGGAGGCTCTTCCCCAAATAGCCAAAAATGCATGTTTGTAGATGGTTTTGTGCCACTTAGATTTCCGTGCTGTTGTGATTCTGATTCTGATCACATGCTTCAGACATAGTTTGGTCAAAGGATACAATGATACGCAAACTGTGACAATAAAGATTTGAGGAATGCTGTGTTTTTTCAAGGACAGTTCTGGTAACCTCAACGTTGGGGGTCAACCCGCGTCTTGAGGGTTGATTCACATTTTGGCTCTGGGAAGTTGGGATGAAGAGTGCTTGTGTTAGGTGCCCGGGATGACAATGAAATACAACATGTAATGAATCAACACAGTTTGCATACGGGCAAATTGAGAAACACATGAAACATGTATATATACCTACTGCATCTTATACTTTTTTTGGGGGGCGGCGAAAAGTAAAAACATAGGTTTTTTCCGTTACCCAAAAAAACATAGTTTAAAAAATTACTTTACTTCGAGTGATCCCCACCATGACATGTTGGGTGGAGGTTGTCAGGTGAGGGTTGTCATTGAGAATATGATGGGAAGAATGGAGAATTTGAGAACATTGATTTCAGGTTTCCTTGGCTTAGTGATACTAGTGAGATGGGCTTTGGTCACGATGTTCCTTTCTTGAACTACCCTGAACATCGTAGATTGATTAGAATCAATCTATTGATATTGATATTGATTTTGGCTAAAAAATCAATTCTTAAAAATTGAAAAAACAAAAAAAATCAATCATTTTAACCTCTGTTTTTTCAATCCAAAATCAATTTTTTGAATTCAATTTTTTGGGTACAAATCAATGTAGATCACTTGAATTTTTGGCCCCCTTTTCCAAGGGTGATGATCCAAAATCCATCTACAAATGTGAATTAAACTGACACCTTTTAACAACTCAAGACCACACTGTCCCCACCATCACCTCATCTTTTAATTTATTTTGCTCTGCTTTTATTAAATTGTCATCCCTGGGGTGAAACATGCTGCCCCCTTTTTCAAAGGTTTCTGGAAGTGTTCCCTTTTCCAAGGGTCATGTCAGCTTTTTGCCACCCTTTTTTCAAAGGTTTCTGGAAGTGCTCCCTTTTCCAAGGGTCATGTCAGCTTTTGGAACCCTTTTTTTTCAAAGGTTTCTGGAAGTGCTCCCTTTTCCAAGGGTCATGTCAACTTGATGCACCTTTTTTCAAAGGTTTCTGGATGTGCTCCCTTTTCCAAGGGCCATGTCAATTTTTCCAGAAGTTGATCAATGTGTGCTTGTACTTGGTTTTCCAAAATTCCCTTTTGCAAGGTTTGCCAGTCCTTCTCCAATGCTTCCCTTTCCCAAAGGTGACTCTATAGTTCATCAGCAAACTCCTTGGCACTTTGCTGAAACCCTTCTCTGGTGAGTACCAGATGTAAAAGAACTTTATATTTTGGTGCCACTTTCATGCTCAGCCTTGTTGCACCAACCCCTGAGGATATGGAGTAGGTCAACAAACTCATTTTTCCAACAAAGTCTTCATTGGAAAAGCACCAGTGTGCTCGAGGGTTGAGGAACTTCGAATTTTCCAACATGTGTTGGAAGCTGTGAAATTTGTAGACAATGTTGAAAAGGAGCTTGTTCTGCCCAGAGGCCCACTGATGCAAAAGAGAGTAGGCATCCAAGAACCCTTTTCCAAGGGTGAAGGCTTGCTTCCATTCTTTTTCCTCCAGGAAGATATCAGCATTGTCATAGAGCTCCACCAGCTTCACCATGCTCTCCATGGCATCCAGCATGCACTTCTCATGCCAGATGTTTTTTCTCAGCATGGTTTTGCACACCATCAACATGGCAGGGAGCAAGTGTTTTGCTTCACTGCCTTTGATGCTCAGTGTGGGAAAGGCCTGGTGTGGCTGTTTGACATCAGTAAACATCGAGAGCCGAAGGTTGCTCAACCTGGTGGTGCTGCCAAGTTTTTTGTATGTTTTCTGGATGTTTTCCCACAGAACACTGAGCCTTTCAGCTGGGGTCTTTGCTTGCTTGCCCTTTCCATCATACCAACAAAGGTGATGGAGGACTGAGCCAAGCAAGTGGCTGTAGATGCCACTGCAAAAGAGGATATGCAGGGCATCTCCTCTCACATACTTTGTCGAAAGTCCTGGCACCTCATGAAATATGAGGTGGTGGCTACCAGGCTTTGCAAGAGCAGCTGCATTGGTGATCACAGTGAACTTCTGCTTCTCCATCTGGATGGTTTTGAACCATCTGCCAACATTACTGGAATCAGCAACTGCATTGCATTCCATGCATGGATGCTTGCTGGCCCAATGGGCAAGATACAAAGAGTTTGCATAGAACTCTGCATCTCCCATTATGCACCAGAGGACAGCCTTGTACCCACTTGCCAGTGGTTTTCCTTTCTTTTCAAAGAAAGGTGACCCCTTTTTCAAGGGTTTTCCAGCTGAATCGTGTGTGGGGTGAGTTCCAGCCAGCAAGGCCCTGAAGGACCATGTAACTTCTTTCATGATATCATCCCAAGTCTCCTTCAGAGTGGCTGTCTTTGGAAAGCAGGAGATCAGGAACTTGCTCTGTAGAGAGCTAAAGCAAGTCATCAGTGACCCCCATGAATAGACCATCAAGGAGTTGGTTGAAGCATACTGAACCCCGTCTCGATGGAGGAAAAGGGGCACAGTAAACTTTTTCCAATTCTGGACCTTCATTGGGTGGCCTTGAAGCCTTTCGTCTCCAGTCTGCTCTGCCAGGGTCCAAAACCTTTCTAAATCCTCCAAGGGAAAGAGCTGGTTGAAGTTTTCCAGGGTGGCCAGTTGGGAGAACATCATGTGTGGCAAGAACACAGCTGCTGTATCTTCTCCCTTTTTCAAGGTTTTTGTGTTCAAGCACCTGACATTCACTTCCATTGCATCTGGCACAAATACATCCTTGACAAAATTGGTAAGAATATCCCTGTGGATGTTCCCCTCATAAAGCCCATGGCAGCCAGCCTTGGCTAGTGTGCAAATTTCTGGATGTTGGCAGCCATCCAAAGTTGCACATTCTGCAAGCCACCTGCAAGTCACAGCTGATATTTTGCCATGGGCCCATAAACTCAGAAGGGCAGTGGCCAGCTTGCTGGTGCTGCCCCCTTTTTCAAGGGTTGGCTTTTTTCCTGTGGTGAGTTCTCTTTCCAATTGCCATCCCCTCAGCCTTTTCATCCCTTTTTCAAAGGTTCCCTTTTCCAAAGGTGGAGGGAAGAATGTGCCCCTTTTTCAAAGGTGCCTTCTACCCTTTTCCAAAGGTAAGCTCTCCCTTTTCCAAGGGTAAATTGGTCGGTTTGTTTGACAAAAAAGGTCAGTTCCAATGTTCCAAAGGCAATTCCCTTTCACAAAGGTATTTCCTTTTTTTCAAAGGTGCTTCCACATCAACAGTGGCAATGTTTCTGTGCTTTGAGCCAAAATATAAGAGCAACCAGTCTTTTCAGCAGGACTTCCTTTAACTTGCCAAACTATTGCTTGGACATGGTGGCACTTACTGTATATTTACATCTTTTTCATCTACCTACCTGTTTTTGCATCTACCTACCTTTACCCTGGTGGTTGGCAATCTACCCCTCATGTCAAAGCATTGTTCAAGCTGACAGTGGGCAACAAGCGAAGCAGCTTTTTTCCCACCCTGTGCATTTCTTCCAGGATCAGTTTTCCAAAAACAATCCAACTTCTGTGGATTCTGTACAAGGGTTTGGCTTCAAGGCAGAAGGGTCCTTTTCTCAAAGGTTGAAAGCTGTCACATTTCTTTTCTTCAAGGTCAACATGTGTTCTTTTGTTCCAATCCCCTTTTTCAAAGGTTCTCTTTCTTTGTCCAACCCCCTTTTTTTCAAAGGTTTTGTTTTTCTGTCCCAATCCCTTTTTCCAAAGGTTCTCTTGTCCCAATCCCTTTTTTCAAAGGTTCTCCTCTCTTCTTTCAATGGTGGCTACTTGGCCTTTGCCTTTTTTCAAAGGTTTTGTTGTCTGCCTCAGGAAGTCCTTGAAGATTTATTGGAGGTGGTCTTCATGGTGATCTGCACCAGCTCCTTGGCTTCTTCCTTTGCTTCACTCATAGCCTGCACAGCAATCTTCAAAACATCCTGGATAGCCTTCAAGTTGGCATCTGTGCAGGGGCCTTCACCTTTTCCAAGGTGTTTTTTCACTTTCCCAAGTGTGTTCTCCAAGAGCACCAACTGCTCCTCCTTCTCCTTCAAAGCTGTCTTGGAGAGGTACTGCTTCTTTTTGACCTTGTCCAAAGCTTCTTCATAGTTGGACATAGTGCTTGTGAGGAGGTCCCTGCTCTTCCTCAACTTCTTCATCCCATCTTTAATCTTCTCCTCCAGTGACTTTTCCTTTTCCTCATCGTCCTTTTCCTCTTCTTGTTTTCCTTTGCCTCTGCCCTTGTTTTTTCCTTTCCCTTTTCCAAGGGCCCTCTTTCCAGAGGTGCTCCCCTTGCCAGGGGTGCTGGAAGCATCCATCATTAGGCTATGTAGTTCCTTTGACAACTGCTTGTCCCATGCTTCCATTTCATCCTCTTCAAGTTCGAACTCTTGGCCCATGGACCACTCCTTGGAGGAAGAACCAATGGATTTCTTGGTGAAATCCATTGTGCCCATGTACTCCCATGTGTCTGGGGTACCCAGAGCCTCTCTCCACACCACTCGACCTGAGGCAACATGTTTGTCCAAGTCATCTCCAAACTCATCATAGGCCTTTTTTTCTGACATCCACTTTTCCTTCTTCTCTAGTTTGTTGGTGGCCTTGACAGTTTTGGAGACATTGCAGTAGTGGCCAGCATTCTGCCTCATCAAGAAGAGGCAAGTCAGTTGGCCTTTCTCCTTCTTGGAAGCTGCTTGGAACTCAGCCAGCTCTTCTTCATTGCCCTTTTTCCAAAGGTGAGTCTGGTGCTTCGACCATGCCCTGGACTTCTCAGGTGCAGACAAACTTTCTTGCAAAACCAGAGCCCCTTGTTCCTCACTTTCTTCCTAAGAAGCTTTTGCAATTTTGTCTTTGAGTGGCATTTCACCCAACTTTTCCAAGTTGTCTTTGTTCAAGGCATTTTTGTCTTTCTTGTCTCCCTTCCCCTTTTTCAAGGGTGACCCTTTGCTTTTTGCCTTTGCCTTTGCTTTTCCCTTGGCCAAGGGTGTGGCATTTGTATTTCCCTTTCTCAAAGGTGGAGCTGCACATCCCCATCCCTGTCTTGCAAAAGGTTTGGTTTTTGCTTTTCCCTTTGCCAAGGGTTTCTTTTGTTTGTGTTGTACGATATTTTTTCCCATTGCCCTAAGGCCGAAAGAATGGGAAATTTCAATTTTGAGCACACAACTTGCTGCCAGGCAATCATGTGGAAACCTCTGGAAAGAGGGTGTATCTAATTACAAACTGCAATTGTTGAAATGTTTGTTTCTTGATCCAAAGAGTTTTGTTTTACAATCTGTTCTGTGAGATCAATTTTTGTGTTTGTAAACTGGGTTTTGATTGATAATTCCTTTTCCAAATTTACAGGAAATATGAAATGCTTTTGATATAAATTAAAAAAAACTTATAGTGATTTATTTTCCAAAAAAAATCTGATGAAATCTGATGAAACATCATTTTTCATCAGATTTCATCAGATTT